>PVJI01020072.1:0-29722 GCA_004026765.1 Micronycteris hirsuta | reverse complement strand
AGACTGAAACCGGCGAGGTTGGCGTTCATTCTGTCAACCAGAACAGACTGGTCTTTTACTGCCGGAACCAGGAAGTAAAGACAAAGATTGAATCTTTATGCGCACTTTATTCAGATACTGGCAATCAGAGAAGATGGCTGGTTATGTACCCTCAAAAATCATCTTAACATGTTACCAAAACCAACCTTTTTACAAGGAGAAGAAAAGGTATGTGAGGGGGTTGGGAAAAAGGTTAGTTAGTTGAATAAAAGTTGAAGCCCAGTATCGATTTTCCTAGTATGTTTTTTATCTCTTAATCAACAATTCTTCATCTGTGTCATGGAGTTCCCTCCCTGGAACACAATGACTCAGATGCTGTCTCCATTACTTGCAGACCCCCTGGGGCACAAGGTTTGAAGTGCTTGCTGACCTTCTGGAGTCATATAGGTCATGCCTTCCTGTTCCTGGAATGACAGCTTTCCACAGGCATTAATCACTTAAACCTATTAACTAAGGCTGAAGTCTTTAATTTTGAGTTCCCCTATCAAAATGAGGCATGCCAATGGGACTTTTGCTTAATTTGCAATTAGAATCCTTGCAATGAAAACTTGTTTTCTTTGAACATTTGCAGAAGGACTTAGAATTTCAACTTATAATGATAGTGTCCCGGCCCTTTTGGATTCCATAATCTAGTCCAAACAATGCATACAGGGCAGTCAAGATGGTTTAATATACGATCAACAAACCAGGCAGAGAAACACAGACATTTCTGAAGAGTATGATTTAGAAAAAAAATGTCATCTAAGTTTTTATAACATGGAAAATAATGGATTTTTCCAATCACAGGCCTTGATCTTGCCTATGTGCAAAGGAAGTGCATTTTTGAGTGGTGTTATTTATGTTATGTCATTCCTTTGAGGTTATACAGCTTTATGAAGACATTAATTTGGTGGATTTATACATACAGAGACATGGCATTAGTTCATATAAAGTCACAGCTTATATCTCAAAAGAACTTTTGCCTAATATTCAAATAGAAATATAAGAATTCCCTTGAGTCTAGACCTTACAGTCTACATTCTTTGCTTCTAGCCGTAAATTAAACTCTTTCCTTTCTTGTAGGGCATGTTCCTTTATTTCTTTTTTAGTATTTTTAGATAATTAGATTCCTCTGAAGTAGCGTAGGGATCAGAGGGTCTTTAATTTGTAATAAATAAAAATAAACCACATGGTATATGTCAGACCTTCTCAAAGAAAGGAGTTCATTTAATTTCCCCGAAATTTGGGAAGATGAACACTCTATATGTCTTGTTTTTTATTCATTGGGTTTTTTTACATAGTTTTCTTTGTTGGTCATTAAAGTCATGGCAGTGATTTTTAGATTCTAAATGTAGATGGTATTTGTTCCTTTTATAATTATTTATTTTGTTCCACAGGGCTTTTGGCATCTGCATACTTAAGTTTCCTTTGTCTCAGTGCATGTTCTGTTCTAGTCAAAAATGCATAAAAGATACATAAAGTTTTATTTGTTTATGAAGACATCAGCTCCTTATGCCACTCATTATCCCTGATGCTTAAAGTGACGGATATATTAGTTTATTTTTCTAGTATCCATATGTATTAGGGAGCAATGGATGCCTGCTTAATAGGACATTGGGAACAAACACACAGTGTTCCTCAATAGGTCCTACCACAGACCCTCGCCCTTTGCTGACCCAGGTCATGTTAGCCACTCACAGGCTGATGAAACAAAAGAAAATGCCAGTCAAACAACCATTTTGATATCCATCGAAATCAAATTCAGCAGCAGCAGGAATCCTTCACTTGTGGAAGTGACTTGACTTCCAAGATTATCAACTTCTTACAATTTTTCGCATGAAACTCAATATAAGTATCCATTTCAATGAACTTCACGTAATAGGCAAGGAGATCAAACGGACTTGATGACCTGAAACAAGTCACACAGACCAGGCCACCGACTGCTCCATCAATTCTAGTCAAGAGAGAGTGGAGTGCTGGGAGGAAAACAAAGAAACAAACAAAACAGCAAAGGCTTACATTTTCAGGTAGAGACTAAGAAGCGATCTTAAGTGATGCTAAGTGATCTTAAGGTTCACTTTTTTCTTTTAAACAAAACTTGAAAAACATTTGATTGAGATAAATACAGAGTTCCCCAAACCTCCATGCAATTTGAGACTCCATAAGAAATAACTTGGAAATGTCATTGATTCTGACATTTAATTGCATTTCAATTTATTTTATTCTTTCTAGTCTTGAAGGACTTATAATAATTGAAGTCTCTTATCTGAGGGAAGAATACATAATGTGTTTCAATTGTCTGTTGTTTCAATTAGCCTCTGGTGATCATTTCATATTTAGAGGGTTCATTTTGGGAAGATTTGTTCCTACCTCCTGAACAAAAGCAGGAAAGAAGCAGGAGTAGCAGAGATTTTCTACAGCTCCCCCATCTTCCTGAGGACCACATTGAAAAGATTTGTCTTTTGTGAATAGGCCAACTTGATGAAAACATATTTTTTATTCAATACATTTTTACAGGACTATTCAGTAGGAAACTAAAGTGAAAGTCCCCATCCCCCTCAACGCTCCCTGTTACTGTCTTTGCTCCTTATTCACAGAAATTGTAGGGGAGTTAATGGACTTTGGAACTAAAATCATGAGAGGGAAAGAATTATTATCATTGTATCCTTGTTGATTCCATGAACATTTCATTATTTTTCTTAGTACCATTGATGCAGAGTTTTCTATTTTTTTTCCGAGTTTAATTGAGATTTTTTCTTTTCATAATGAGACATTTGAGTGCACTCATACTTGTAAACCAATGGTATTATTCTATTAGAAGTAATGGGTGATTGAAAAGGATGCAAAATCTCTGTCTTCTAAGGCTTATGGTACTTTTGGGGAATTAAGTAAACCAGGAAGACAGAAGAGTGGGCAAGAGCAGCAGTTGTGGTCAAGTAAAGAACGTGAATTTTGGAATAGGATCAGAATCGTGGCTCAGCCACTTATTTGATTGTGACATTGAGCATTATGGTTAAAATTCTCTTACTTCAGTTCTTTTTTTTTTTTTTTTTTTTGAAAACTAAGGGAGAATAGTATCTTCTTCGGGGAGGTCTTTATAGTGAGAATCTTATAACCTAATACATCAAATGTGCTGAGCATACACTGAAACTCATACAAAGTAGGTAATCGAAAATGTTACTGTCCATTTTCTTTTTCATTTTTAGTGTCTCCGTTGTAGTCTTAAATATCTTCTGGGTTAAAATACTTCTCTAGAATTGGCTTTTACTCACTTACCCCAAGGGAGAGCAAAGTTGTTCAGATTTATACAAATGACGTGTTATAGACTGATTGCAGATATATTACTAATGCTTCACTCCTCCCTGGGTGCACACCCTGTTAAATGTAAGTTTGTAGCTCTTTTTATCAAAAGATGGTTTTGTTTCCCCAGCCTGGACTCTGGGCTGGCCTCATGACTTAATCTGGCCAATAGCATGCAGTTGTGTGCCATTTCCAAGTCTAGGCTCCAGGAAATCTGCGTGTGTCTGGTTTCCCTTTTGTGTCCCTCCCATGCTATGAATACAAGACAAAACTAACCTACTGGAGGTTACAAGACAGGTGACCTAGGCATGCCAGTCCCACAAAGAATGGCAGTCAGCCAATTATCAGGCATGTGAATAGCTCCCAGCAGAAGCTAGCACTGCCCAGCCAAGCCCAGGCAGAGTTAGCAGAGATGCTAAGAGGACTCACAGCTGACTGCAGATATGTGATTGAGTTCACACCTAATAAACAGAAGTGCTCAACAGCTCATAGAGTTGCCTGAATTGAATAAATATTATTTTAAGTCATTAAGTTGTGTTTTAGGTCATTGCACAATGACAGATAACTGATACATGAGAATGAGAGTGATTTCCAGCTGTCTTCTACTGTTTGCTACCGATTTAGTTAGGACTTGGGAAGGCAACCATAATTACTATCTAAAGTAACTACAGAGCACAACAGAATGCTTTTAACTACAATTTACCATATGAGATTTGTCTGAGATAACAAGTTCTTCTGTAGTTAACCAACATTCCCAAAGGAGAACTGAAAGCACCTATATTCTCTGCATGTCTTATTTCCAAACATTTCATGTCAACTACACAGTTTGTTCTATAGCATTTACTCATGCACACATGCATTTATCCATTCACAAAGCATTCAGAAACACCTATGATTTGGGTACTGTGATAGTTTTCAAAGATACAAATTTGCATCAGTTCCTTAAACAAGAAGCTAAGATTGTACTGGGGGTAAAAGACGTGTGAAAGTGCACACCACAATGATGCAAATGCTGAAAACAAAATGAACACAACAAACTGCCCCCTGAGGAAAGGAGCAGCGATGAAGTGGTAAATAGTGAAATATAATAGGGCCTGCTAAGAGGTCCCAGAAGATGCTAAGTACAGAGATCGACGAGAGAGTGTAAAAACATAATTTACCCCAAAATTAAGGATATGGTTGTGTTCAGGTTATTGTAATAGGAGAAGTTTCATCGGTGAGGACCATCTCAAAGAAATATAATGGGACCTGGGGTTTTATTGAGACAGATAAACACAAGAATCATCACTGAGTTTTATGGTCGTTATGAAGAAGAGTGATGGTGGGTCTTCTTTATGAGTTTTATAAAAATAACTGAGGCAGAGTAGAAGTGATTCTGATAACCAGATATGTGAGAGCAGAGCCATCCTTTGTGATTAGCCACGAAAAGTTTGGGGAAGTATCTAGATTTTTTTCTGCTTTTTGGGAACACATGGCTCAGATAAAAGTCAACATTGTCACAAGCAAAGAGGAATGTTGAAGTAAGAACATTCTAATGATTATATTACTAATTCAAATTGTGTATAATTTGCATATTTAAAATTATGTTTTGTGTGAGTTAAAAATCTTTCTCAGTTTCAGTCTAATGCTCAGCTATTATTGTATGAAAAATATGTATTTATGATCCAAACATCAGTATCACCTGCATCTCTTTCCATTCCTCAGCATAGTACAATAACACCCATGAGAACTGTGTGCATAAGATCCACTGTGGCTGATGGGCAAGTGGAGACAAGGTTAACTTGTCACTGGTTCTTCAAGGTCATTCTCAAATTCATTTCTGCCTCACCCTCTGTCCCCTTTCACTCTCATTGTATTCCTTTATTCTTTCCTAGTTCCTCCTCATTTCCTTTCTCTTCTTTACTTTTCCTCATCATGTTTTTTTCCTCTTGAATTATACCACAGTTGAACCTGGACCAACCATAAGCAACTTTAAGATGTTACGCAAAGAAAATGGTTGGGCTTTCTTTAACCTATGTGATTTAATTTTAGCTTAAGCAAGAATTTCATACAATGAAATGAAAGGATTATAACCATGAACACTGGATTATGTTTAGTTTCCAGTTTAGAAAAGGTGGCAGCAGAGTTGGCTGACCTGGTGGCAGAGACTCTGTTGGAAGATAGTGTGAGTGGCCTGGCAACTTCCAATGAGGGACATTTATATTGTTTTCTAAAAATTGTGGAAATATATACAGATATATATGTATATATATGCATATATATGCATATACACAAACACAATATTAACGCACACAAACATACATGCCCTGCTACTTCTATCTATTTTATATCTTGTTTTTAGCTCTGTTTGTGACTCTGTTCCTGTGTCTAATTATTTTGCTTTTATTTTTACTAGATTTTATTTTTTAAAGTACTTTTATGGTTACAGAAAATTGAGCAGAATGTAGAGATTTTCCCTATACCCTTTGCCTCCAAACATACACTGCTTTCTCCATTATCCACATTCCCCAACAGAGTAGTCCATCTGTCACAATCGATAATGGGCACGGACTCATTATTATCAAAGTCTCTGGCTGACATTTCATACATATCCAACCTTGAATTATGCAAAAGTTTTTCACTGTCGTAAAAATCCTCTGTACCTTGTGTATGCATCCCTTTCCTCCCACAACTCTAGCCACGAGATACCACCGTACACCTATTAGAATGCCCCAAATCCTGAACACGGATGACACTAAATGCTTGAAAGCCTATGGAGCAACAGGAAATCTCACTCATTGCTGATGGAATGCAAAATGTTACATCCACTTTGGAAGGCAGTCTGGCAATTTCTTCTAAAACTAAGCATATTTTTCCCATATAGGACCTAACAACCACACTCCTCGATATTTACCCAAAGGAAATGAAAAATTATATCCACACAAAACCTGTGCACTGATATTTATAACAGCGTGATTAGTAATTGCCAAAACTTGGAAGCAACCAAGATACCCTTCGGTGGGTGAATGGATACATGCAGTGTGGTACATCCAGACAATGAGCTATTACTCTGCACTAAGAAAAAAATGAGCGATTAAGCCATGAGTAAAAATGAAGAAACCTTGAATAAATATTGCTAAGTGAAAGAAGCCAATCTGAAAGGCCGCATACCATGTGATTCCAACTATATGGCATTATGTAAAAGACAAACTATGGAGACAGTCAAAAGATCAGTGGCATTAAACTATGAACAGGAAAATGACAACAAACTCACAACTATCAACAACTGATACTAAGAAAAAGCAAAAACAGCCCGGCTGGTATGGCTCAGTGGATTGGGCGCGGGCTGGGAACTGGAGGGTCCCGGTTCGATTCCCGGTCAGGGCACATGCCTGGGTTGCAGGCCAGTTTCCCTGTGAGGGCCATGTGAGAGGCAACCATACATTGCTCTTTCTCCCTCCCTTCTCCTCTCTCTGAAAATAAATGAATAACATCTTTAAAAAAAAAACAACTAAACAAGCAACTAGAACAGGAACAGAATAACAGAAATGGAGATCACATGGAGGATTATCAGTGAGGAGGGGGAGAATGGGAGAAAACATACAGGGAATAAGAAGCATAAATGGTAGGTACAAAATAAACAGGGGAGGTTAAGAATAGCATGGAAAATGGAGAAGCCAAAAAAATTATATGCACGGCCCATGGGCATGAACTAAGGTAAAGGAATTCTGCTGCAAGCAGGGTGCAGGGCAGAGGGGAATAAAGAGAGAAAAAAATGAGACAACTGTAACAGCATAATCAATAAAATATATTTAAAAAATAAACCATTTCTATTCTTAAAAAAAAAATCATTGGCTTCCAAGGTTTGAAGAAGGAATGGCAGGAATAGGTGACACACAGCATTTTTAGGATAGTAGAACTCTGCATGACATTATCAGATGGATTCATGTCATTACACATTTGTCCAAATCCGTAGAACATACAACACCAAAAATGGACTCTCGGGTGACAAAAGGCTCTTTTGATTATGATGTATTAATGTAGGTTTATGAGTTTTAACAAATGTATCTTCTCATGAGGGTTGCACGTTGACAATGGGAGCCGCCGGGCATGTGTGGACAAAGGAAGTGTCTGGGGAAGCTCTGTATCTCTCTCTCTGTTTCTCCCTTTTGCTATAAACTTAAAACTTCTGTAAAAAAAAATAAGAACTTAAATATTGTACTGTCTACTTTTGTGACCATCTGATTTAGTCTAAATTATAGTAATAATTCTCTAAATCAAAAACCTGCTAAGCATATTCTCTATTTTATTACTGCTTATGTGTGATTTAAAATATGTTGTTTGATTTCCCTTTCTTATAAAGTTAGAAACTGAGGACTTAAGTTTAAGTGTATTTCCTTGGAACAAGAAGCTAAAAGCGATGATAGTAATATACCTACTCGTGTTTTCTGGCTATCATGCTCCTACTAATGAGGAAGCCATAAGTCTTTTATGGGAGAGTGAGTCATAAGGCAGAAAGCCTGGGCTTTTTCTTGTGCAGAGAGGTTAATATAAAGATCTTCTCTGCACAGTTTTGAGAATCAACAATAATGTATGTATGTTTCACATATTAACTTAATTTTTTTAAATATTGATAAATCTGCTCTATCTTCTTTCCTCAGGGACTTTTATAAATCTTTAATTTATAAAGTTTTGTAGACTTTCTTTTGTTTTCTATTCTAATCCATTCTCCTAGAAGGCAAAAAGAGGTCATTTTGAAAAGCAAATCTGATTCTTTATATTACTGATTAAAAACCTCAATGAGCCTCATTGATGCCGAGAGTCCAGCTCAGCTGCACTTTGGACATGTCTGGGCATTTTGAACACATAGATTTGCTGGACCCCCACCTCAATCTATGGATTTAGAATCCCTAGACATTATCTTAATTTCTACGCTCTTATTGCTCTTTCTAGTCTGGCTGCTTCTCTGCATTCAAGACTAATTAACTTACTATTCTGTGTTAAGTAACAATAAATTGTTTTTTATTGTTTTAGCTCTCTCACTATAGATTGCCTTTTTCAAGATAAAGCAAGTTCAAATAGAACTACTAAAGCTTAATGAATGCTTTTGATGCATGTCAGAAAGGAACTTCCTTCTCCACTCTTATCCTCATTCTTTGAAATTTTACAGCCTAACCAAGCAGCTTTCTTTGCCTTGAAAACAACTTCAAGATTTTGAGAATGAATTTAAAATGTTTTTTTTTATTGTTCAGTTACAGTTGTCCCCATTTTCCTCCTTGTTGCTCTCCCTTGTCTTTCAAAACAATAACATATATACAGTTAATACAGCATGGATCCAATAAGTTAATCACTCAACACTACAGAACACAGAACCCAAGAAAGTGGAGTGGCTGGAGACCACATTAGGAATTGCTATTCAGAAAGACTCGGACCCTTTCCTGCTCCCGTTTCTGACTCTGCTTCCAATTGCCTGGCAACAGATGTTCACCTACAATCAAATTTTGCCAACAGGATGTACCAAGAGAAAAACAAAAACAAAACAAAGACAGAGTAGTTAATGAAAGTATCAGTATTTTTTTTTTGTATTTTCAAAAATTTCTAGGATGCGAGCATATTATCCAAGAGCCCTTCAGTAGCTACTTACTGTCTCCGAGCCTCAAAATTTCTCATGGATAAAAAGGAAAATAATAGTTGTCCCACAGGCCTCTTTGTGCGGAATTAAAATTTTATTATGTATTAAACATTTAGAAAAGTGCCAGTATGTAGTAAATGCTATCATTATTTTCATTATATTTCTTGATTTTCTGTTTTCTCTGGTATTTTTCCATCTGTCAGTCAGCTTTCAATCAGAGAGGCAGACTCACTAGGATACCCTAGTGCTGTGGGTTCCAGATTGCCCTTGCTTTCCCCCACTTCTTTACACGCATCCTCCCTTCTTCACCACCACCCTGCAGACTGCAAGGTACTGCATCAGACGTGCGGGAAACAGTCCTGACAGTGACTGTTTAACCAGCTCCCACAATTGCATAATGCTCTGTAGCAGATCCCTTCACATACGTTCATAATTCACTCTCCAAAATTTTCTCATGAAGATATCATCAGAAAGAACACAAATGTTTGCATGCAAGGATACTTATAATATCATTGAAAATGTAAAAAACAAAAGTGAACTCACACAAATGTCTAATAATAGGATTAATTGTTAAATAAAAATTAAGTTACATTCATTTAGCTCTTCAGAAGAAAATGAAGATACAGTCATTGAAATAAAAAATATTTTTTTAGTTAGTCTTTAAGTGAAAAATGTTTATATTTATACCTACAAAGAAAATCTGCACAATAAACTGAATTCTTTCTTTAGGAAGAGGATTAAATATTATTTTTAAAGTGTTAAGTGACTGATCAATCACATCTGGGCTTATAGATAACTTAATTTTCTAGCTAGTAACTTTATATATTATAAATTTTCAAAAATGAGCATTTTATTATAAACATAAATAAACATTCATTTGATGATAAATAAGTTAAAATGCCCATAATATAATGAGAAACAAAAGATTAATATTTTACTACTTAAGGAGCACATATAAAATGATAACACAATACCAGGACCAAACTAGCTAAATGAAGAAATAAAATGAACTAATATTTAAAAAAAGAGAGTCAATATGATAAGTAATTATTTAAAACATCAGTTTGAATATGACGTAAGTAATTTTTAATTACAGTGTTTCCTACTGAGTCTGGAATATACTTGGTTCTCAAAAATCACTGCTATGATTGTTTCAGTAGGATACCTGATAGTAATCAATGAGCAAAAGATAAAAAAATGAACCTGTGTGATCTTGGTGGGCGCAGTGCTGACAGAAATGCCATGCACTTCTGGGAGTAAAAACTTCCAAAATGTTTACTTACTTTGATCTAGTCATCTGGTTCTGGCAAATGATTCTTTAAAAATAATTAAAGTGTCTGAATAGTTATCAAAAATGTTGAGAAATGTACAGAAATACTCATTGTAATCTCTTTAATAATACAGAAAATAGATAAAACAGGAAAGGCTAACTACTATTAAATTAGTCACATAAATAATAGATTTTACATAAATGAATTATCATGTAAGCACTGATAATAATGTTTATAAAATATTTTAATTACATAGAAAGGCTTATTCCGTAGCATTGCTTTTTTAATAAAATGGGATAAAATGATCCCAAGTAAAGAAAAACTGGGGAAAAAAGTTAAGAATAATAATCTCTAAGAAGGGTCATTTTGACTTGTTTTTCACACTTCACAAGTCTTAGAGTTTGAGTATCAATAACATGCAAGAAGTATTTTTCACATTAATTGAGGGGAGAGAAAATGGGGCATTTGAAGCAGTTGAAATACCTTATGTAAGAATAAGAAGTTCTGGTATTTGGAGAACTTGGAAGTTCAATCAGGTGAATGAAGCATTCGCTAGTGCCATGGGTAGGATAAGTAGGGGGGATACTCATCATAAAAGACCTTGTGACTTATGTGAAGTTTAGATTTTATCTTTGGCTTTGGGATCAGCATTTTATCAGAAAAAAAGTGATGAGGTAGGATTTGCATTATATAATAACATTTGTAATAGTAACATAACATTAACCAGCCAACACTTACTTGGGGTTATTCTGTGCCAGGCCTTGTACTGAGTGTTTTACCTGTATCATGTCATTTACACTGTGCAACTTCTGCCTTGATGTAGACATACTACTTTAAAAGGTTGGCATTTTAAATAGATGCTAAAGGAAATATTTTTCTTAAAGTAAGCCCACATTCCAGAGGCTAATGTATATAGCACAGAGAGGATTTAGGAGAGAAAAAAAAAAAGAGCATTACAAAATCTGACCAAATAAGAATCACTCAACTATCAAATAAAAAGCAAATCTAAATGTGGGTAGAGACTTTATCAGAAAGGATTATTGCAGCAAGGGAAGGGAGACTATATGGCAACAAGAAGAACTCTGACCATAGATCTGCAAATGTCAGGCAGAAAGGATTTTTCTTTTATAGGGAGGAACAAACAAGGCTAGGGAGAACCTGGTTTGGGGGAGAGAGATGTCAGTGCATGTTTTCTCACTGAGGTCCATCAACTCTCAGGAGAGGTCCTTAGTGAGAGTCTGGATGCTGACAAAGTGACATGTAAGTCATGCTAAATGTTCGATCAGGCACACATGCATAGAGTGGCAGACAAATGGTATAGTAATAGTCTATGATGCGTGAAAAGTAGTTTAATCTCCTGTCCAAAACTGTACCTTCCCTCTGTGCTCATCATCAATGGATGGTTGACATCAATAGCTCTGTTCTGGACTATTACAAAACCTTGCTCCCAAGTCTCCATGTTACATGTCTGTCCCATGCCTGGTCTTCATTCCTCACAAAAGAAATCTTGATTGCATCACTTTGGTGCTCAAAAATTGGTGTGGTATTTTTTTTTTTTGACTGGCTTATTTCACTTAGCATAATATTCTTCAGGCCCAACCATTTTGTCATAAAGGGTAAATTTTTCTTCTTTTTTATGGCCAAGTAGTATTCCATTGTGTAAATGTCTCATAGCTGTTTTATCTACTCATCTATTGATGGACACTTGGGCAGCTTCCACACCTTAGTGACTGAAAATAATGCTGCAATGAACATAAGGGTGCTTACATTCTTTCCAATTAGTGTTTTGGGTTTCTTCAGACATATTACCAGACATAGGATCGATGGGTCAGAAGACAGATCCATTTTTAATTTTCCACAATGGTTACGCCAGTCTGCATTCCCACTAACAGTGCAAAGGGGTTCCACTTTCTCCTCATCTTCTCCAGCACTTGTTTGTCGATTTATTGATAATAGCCATTCTGATAGGTGTGAGGGGATATCTCATTGTGGTTTTAATTTGCGTAACTCTGATGGTTAGTGACATCAAGCATCTTTTCATGTATCTATCATTCATCCGTATCCTCTTTGGAGAAGTGTCTGTTCAAGTCCTTTACCCATTTTTTAATTGAATTGTTTTTTTTTTTTATGTTGAGTTTTTAAGTTCCTTATAAATTTTAGATATTAACCCCTTATCAGATGCATTGGCAAACGTGGTCTCCCATTCTGTGGTTCCTTTTATTTTTTTGATTGTCCCCTTTGCTGTGCAAAAACTTTTTAGTTTAATGTAGTTCCATTTGTTTATCTTTTCTTTTGTCTCCCTGGCCTGGGGAGATACGTCTGATAAAATATTGCTGTGAGCCATATGATTTCACTTTTATGTGGAATCTAATGAACATACTGAACTAACAAACAAGATAGAGACAGACTCATAGATAGAGAGCAAGATGACAGTTATGGGGTGGAGGGATAGAGCGAGAAGTAAAAAGGACATGTGGACATAGACAAGAGGGTGGTGGTTCCAGGAGGGAGGGAGTGTAAGGGGGCTAAATGGTGATGGGAAAAATACAATAAAACAATAAAAAAATTTGGTGTGGACTCTTCCCCGCTGAGGACCCAGAGTCCTCTGCATTCTGATTCAATACTTGTTATCTGTTCTTAAATTAAATAAATAAAATAGGCTACCCCAACAAGTTTCCTTCCTTGTCCAATCTTACTCTTAGTATTTAAAATCTTTAAGCCTCAAGTTTCCTCTGTCAGCCTGTAAAACTGGATCAGTCAAGTGCCCTGTCATCTCTTTTGGGAACCCTGTAGTGATCTCTCTAGAAGGCATGGACTTTTCTTCTCCTAAGCTCCCATTTTATACTGTAATCCTATCTTTGTGTGGGTAGAGGCCATATCTTTTATTCCCAAGAATACATGATTGTTTAGTACCAATGTTATATTGCTTACTGTGTAAATATTTGATGAATAATTGAGTAAATGAATAAATGTGTTCTGTCTGGCTTTCTCTTTCAGAATTTCTATGAAGTTCCCCACTAGGCCTGTATCTGTGTCTTTCATCCTCTCTTTCATCTTTAACTCTCTACTCAGTATTTCTGCAGATTCCCTTTTAGATGATCAACTTTGTGTCATAGTGTAAGGGAGGCCTAGTGGGGACAGCATGAATGTTATTAGTTGTGTACGCTGGTGTTACAATAGCTTTCATACTCTGTTGGGATCTTATATAGATGCTTTCCAGTAATTATTCAAAGGCACAAGCAACACAACATGATCTTCTATTATTGTAAGACGGGCAGGTGGGTGGCTTAAGTATAATACACTGAGATATTTCTTCTGCAATAAAAGTCAATAGCAAAGCTACAGTAGAAATGTAAAGAGGTTTTATTTTCTAAAGTGCATAATGCATGAAATTGGCATTGCATTTCTTATTTCGTTGGACAAAATAACTTCTCAAGTGCTTCACTGTATCTGGACTAAGTTCAAACTTGAGAGCCAGTCCTTTAAAATACATTTAATTTTTAAAGAACTATAGTTAACTAATATATAACTAGATCTTTAAACTGAAAGTAGCACAGAAGGAGAAGTCTCATCATGAAACAATGTCTCGTGAAAAACTATTTCTAAAATATAGGTTCATATGCAAATGTAAATCAATAGCTTGTTTGTATTTGGATTTGATTTGACACTTTTACAAATAACTCTTAGGAGCTTCCATTTCAGTTGTTATACTCTGACAACTGAGGATTTAAAAATCAAGGGTCCTCTGTAAAAAAGAATTTGTTCAAAATTGTTTTGAAGGTTTAGGAATAATACTTGTACTATTTTTAAAAAGTTTGGGAAAGAATGAAATAAATGAATGAATGCTTTTTCCTAGAAGACAAAGTACATGCGGAGTGAGCTCTGGCTTATAAACCAGAAGCTTAGATCTACTGCTAATAATGAGAAATCGTATACACACGACAATTTCCTATTCATGAATATTTTTATTTCTAAAAGGAAGGTTTTGGACAAAGTTATTCCTGATGGTCCTTTCAATGTCTGGCCTATTGTAACTTTGATATTCAGGATACTCTTCAAACAGTGGCAGTTCCTTAATACAGCATATTTGAGTGACTTATCTCATGAAAGTAAAGAGTATTTTAGAGTTGGAAGTCATCCTCCAGTTTGGTCCGAGGACACAAGGTTCACAGTGGTTAGCAAGGCCCTTGGTCCGGGCGCCGATCACCAGCGGTGGCAGAACCGCGTCCCGATCTCCAGGTGCTCAGGCTCCATTCCCCGCAGCCAGCCAGACTCCATTTATTCTGACCAGTGAACGGAAACAAGAATGCTAATCTTTTGCAACTGGCGTTTGCTTTTAACGTTACCTGTCACCTCATGCAAATGATTATACAATAAGCACTTCCATAAAGCTGTGCGAGTCACCCTTAGATTTTAACTGTGTATTTGTTAGCTGTCTATTTGCCCTTTCTCACATCTCTAAATATAAACTATATTTGTGAGAAAGGTCAATCTCCCCCTGCCAAAAAAACAAACAAACAAACAAAAGAAAAAAACAAAAACAAAGAAAACACCCTCACGGAAACATACAGACTGCTGTTTGACCAGACATCTGGGCACCACAACTCAGCTGACACACAAACTTAATCAGCACAGTAGTTGTGAGGACCACGGTGAAAATTGGGACAGGGTATAAAGGGAAAGATGGCAGGTGCTATGTCGTTAGGATGATCTAGAGCAACCTCTTTACAAAAGGTAGCCTTTGGGCAGAGGCTTGCAATGAGGAGCCTTTTGGCTATCTGGTTGGATGATGTTCCAGGCAGAGGAAAGAGCGCATGCAAGGTCCTGGGGTGGGAATATGTTTTGTGTCATCAAGTCCCAGTGAGCCTGGATAATCAGGATACACTTGGGAGGGTGAGAAAGGGGAAGGGATGGGAGAGTTGTGGGAGAGCAAATTGGTTTTGGCCTTATAGGACACTTTATGAACTTTACATTTTTAGGCATTGAGCGAGAAGTAACAGAACCTAACTAATAGGAATACAGCACAAAATTGACAATGTTGCTTTTTTTTAAATTTCACCTCTGATCACACAGGCCAGGTTTCTTTGGCCACATGGACCCTGTCGTCAGTCTGGGGTCATGAATACAGCACTCACTGTGCTTTAATTTCCATCTCCCCGATGAGACTATGCAATCCTTTTAGACCTCCTAGTTCAGTCCCTGGTCATGCCTTGTTTATAGAAATTAATGAATTCTTCTACAGGACTAAGTTTAGAGTTGGAAACTGGTATATTTTAAGTTACTTACAAAGCACATATATAATATGTAAACCTTTTAAAATATTAAAGACAATACAAAATTTTCTGGATTTGCATTCTGCCAACCCATACGAAAGAAGATATCGGTAGCCTTCCAATACAGCAGGCCACAGACACGTGTAGTCATTGAGAACTTCAAATGTGGCTCCTCTGAACTGAGTGAGGTATCTAAAATACCCACCTGATTTCAAAGGCCTGGTATGAAACAAAATGTCAGGTAAATATCTTCTTAATAATTGCTTTATGTTGACTGCAACATTCAAAGCATAGGATTTTGAATACGCTGGGTTCAATAAAATGTATTACTAAAATCAATTCCATGTGTTTCTCTTTATTTTTTAAGTGTGGCTATTAGAAAATGTAAAATGGCCTATGTGGTTTGCATTTCCGTCATGGGTCACATTTCCGGTGGAGAGCGTTGGTCTACAGTGTTACCAACCACGCTCCTTATGTCAGAAATACGCAGACCTTTAGGTCAGGACACTTTGCCATTGACATTTCTCCCCTTGCTTCCCAGACCCTGTCCCCGGTGGTCATTTGCAAAGCTGCTGCATTCTCAGTCAATTCAAAAACCAAGGTATTTGGTCTTCTTTGGCTCCTCAGATAGAGCAAGATAATGGACCAGATTGAGGACATTCTATGTTTGTTCCCAGGCCATAAAATGAAAAGACCAGCTAACCAGCAATATGAGACATGAGGAGAAAAAATGGATTATAATGCCTTTAAAAGTGATAAATAATTATTCAGGAAAAGAGCCTCTCGCCTCTCTCCAATTTCATTGCAAGCTCTCTGAAGGTAGGAACTCCGTCTATAACTCTTTTATTTTTGCTGTTGTTTTTTCCTCCTGCACCCATCAGTCAATCTTGCTTGGGCTTGTGTGAGGGTGTCGAGGCCTCACACAGCTGCTGGAGGTCACAGTTCACTCTCCGGGTGAACTCTTAAATAGGAAGGGACTGTGGAGAATTTTGTCTCACAAACTTAAATTATTACAATAAGTCAACTCATCAGGTATCTCACCCCCAACTCCCAAGGTCACAAGCAAACATCTAGACACTCTTAAGTTGTCAATAATCTCCCAGACTCCCACTTCTGAAACGCTGCAATTTTCTTTGTTAGTTTTAATTTGACCTATCCTATACTGGGTCTCTCTCTTCTCTCTCTTTGTCCTTCTTATACTTACATTCTACACAATGAAACTCACATCATATAACTAGAAATCCCCCTGATGTTCTCAAACTTCTCATCAAATGCCTCCTTGCACTGAAACTCCCTAAAACGCATCATGTCTATGAGCCGAGGTAATGAATATCTACTTTGTCTTTAGACCCCGCTGACTTGAGGTCCAGGAACTAGAGAGTATCCGCTGATTCTGGTATTTCCAGAATATTGTGGCCCGTCCAAGTCAGGACTTCATCACTATCTCTCATATGGGATATTGCAAATACCTCTGCGCTGCGAACCTGAGATATTCAAATAAACAGGAGCTCTTGCTGCTTCCAGGCGAATGCCTCTAATTTATTCATGACACCATAAGC
Organism: Micronycteris hirsuta; assembly: GCA_004026765.1. Classification (NCBI taxonomy): domain Eukaryota; kingdom Metazoa; phylum Chordata; class Mammalia; order Chiroptera; family Phyllostomidae; genus Micronycteris; species Micronycteris hirsuta. The sequence continues at coordinate 12,690 of PVJI01020072.1, read as the reverse complement.
CAGAGTGACCTTTCTCAAACGCAAATCTGATCATGTTATTTCGGCACTTAAAGCTTACTTTAATAACTTCTATTTCTTTTAGTTGAAAAGGTACATAAATAAATAATTATTAAAGCTCTCATGCCCCACTGCAATTTGACTGCTACATCTAATCTAGATCTACTTTTTCACCTAAATGTCATAAGTGATATTCTTTAACAAGAAGAATCTGAACTTTTCCCCTTTGGTTTCCTTGTTACTACTATTCATCTTCAAGCATCAGATTAGATAATTCAGAAGAATCTCTAATGCCACAAAATGGGTTTAAGTGACCTCTAATTTCTCACATAAGACTTATGTTAATAGTTACTGTTTAACATTTACCTTTCCTAGTAACTCATATATTCGTTAAAGGCAGAAACTATGAATAGTTTGTCTAATATTAAACAGGGTCTAGCATTTGCACAGAGTAGTCACTAAATAAGCATTGATTGAATGAATAAAAGACACATTTGAAATACGTTATTTTGGTACATAACAAAGCAGATTTTAAATGAAGAGCAGTGATTTTTGCGTATTTTCAATTCTCTGGATTAGACTATGTTGTGAGAGAATATTTAAAAATGTTTAAGATTACAGATTTCGAGTGGGACAAATTTGTTTGATTCCCACCTCTGCAGCTGTCTGTTTGACCTTGAATGAGACACTTAACTTTTCAAGGCAATTTCTCCTGGCATGTATCAGTTTGTAGTACTGACCACCGAGTGTAGTTGAATTGGAAATGATTAGATAGGATGGTGTTCAAAAACGTCTGGCTCACGGCTTACCCAGAACAAAGTCAGTGCTCATGAATATCAGCTATTCATATATGTAGCCTGATCCTGCAAAACCATGTCTTCTATCTTAATAATTTATTTTCCCACATTAAAATATTTAAAGAGCCCACTTTCTGGTATTTAAACAAATTTGTGAAAGGAAAATGATCTTCATTTACAGTGGATCCATTTACTCAATACAGGACTTTGTGTAGATACTGTATCCATGCAGCATCAATTTAGCAACTGTACTTGGTTATGTGTATGGCTCATTAGTTTGTCCACAGGCAAAAAGAAATTCCTAGACAAATGGCTGATCTAGTAGCTGCGGTCTGGATGAGATAGATGTTATTCAGATTGTCAGTGAAATTAAATTCCACCACAAATTGTGAAATGCATGCTGGCACAGATGCTATTCTCTGTGATTCTCTTGTTCTGGTCTAAGAAGAACTACATCTCTTCCGTGTTTAAGTCCAGAAAGCAGAGGCAAGTAAAAGTTTCCCAGACACCTCCAGAATTTGTTTCCCAAACCATCTGGGCTGAAAAAATGTTCTGTGGTTTTTAACTGTGTAGGGATGTGCAAAAGTAGATTTACAGCTGTGAGTATGCAAATGACAGTTTTTTTTCTTTTATTATTATTTATTATTTATCAGTATTATATCTGTAAACCTATTTATGTCCATCCTTGTATCGGAAGGTAACAAAATAGTAGCAATGCCAGCCTCTATTGTTCGTACACCATGTGTTGAATTATTACTAAATTCTAGGCCCTGTGTAAGCATCTGATTTATGTATTTACAGCTGGCTTGAAAGCTAGTATTTTCTTCTCATCCTCCTGCTCCTTCCCCACCACCACACACATACACGTTAGGGTCTAAAATCAAATGGTAGAGCGAATGATTATTTCATCTTGCATTTCTTGGAAGGAAAAAAAAAAAAAAACCTGACAGCACTATCATCATGGCCTTGCATATTCATTGAGGGCCTACCTTGGCCCAGCACTGAGATCCCTAGGGGGTATGTCTTGGCTTACAGTCTAAATGGGAGAGTGGGGGCGCAGGGCCTGCACCCAGAGAGAAAGAAGACATAACAGGGATAAAAGAAAGCTTCAGTGCCTGTTTGAAACGTGAGTGGTAGGTGTAAGTCAATGTGAGCTATTTCAGAGAATTGGTTTGGAAAGATGCTCTGGTTCTTGCAGTACAGGGGTTGTCTACGAACTTAGGGAAAGTTTTAAAGGGACCTGGAGCCCCAACATATGTAATATGGAACTTGCTCTTTAAACAAGAAGAAACCAATCATGGTTTTAGAACAGAGGTAAATGCATACAGGAATAGCATAAAAATAGAAACATAAAGCCAAGAGTTATTCATTTTTTAGAAAAGGAGTAGAAAGCAAGAAGAGGCGAGGAGGGTGCTGCGAAGGCTGGAACAGATTCTAACCACGTGGTTACACTCTAATGGGGACTTTTTCTGACTTGAGGACAATGAATGTTAGATATATTTTCTCAGAGCTTTTCTTTCCATGAGAAACATTTTCTTTTTCAGATACAGCAAAATGGTGATACACCAAATGAAAGGCGTGCACCTACTTGAATTCAAAAGGAACACTCTTCTAAAGGAAGTTATTACGCAGCTCAGGGCAGCGTGTTCCACACATAGAACCAGGTGCATTCTTCAACGAGAGCTTTTGACATCAAATAACGTTGGAGACCTTGAAGGTTTCAAGTCCCTCTGCATTTGTGATTGGTCGGATTGGACCAGCAGAAAGGTTATGTGTTTACAATGAAAGACTGTTTGCTCGTGAATCATATAGAAATGACAAAGTCTTTATCCCAGAAAGCTTACAAACCTATTCATGTATTTTTGCTACCACAAGTCATCGGCTCAGAAAAAAACAGCATGAGTAAACATTATCATCTGATGGGTGAGCTCATTGTTCCTGCACTTAACTGGGGCTTAGTATATTTTAGAGACAATTCAATAGAGTCTCACCAGCGACAGTATAAATCATCGGCTTCATATTTACACAGTCTATCACAGCCACGAGAAACTGACATTTTCTTTTGAATGACTGAGAACATGAGTATCCTTGTATAGCACACTTTTTGTCCACCTCGAATGTAACTTTCATTATTTGTATATCAGAAAAACTTTGAGTGGTGAAAGTCAATTCTCTGAATTACGTGAGATGATTTCTACTCTGGAAATGATCCAGTTTTTCCACCATCCATTGAAGTAGATGTAATGGGGGCTAGTACAATACCGAATGTCATAGATGCTTGAGAATTATGTGTTACTCTCTCGAAATATGATGCAGTTCTGGTGGTTTATGTTGGAAATGGAATCTGAGCATTAAAATTGTTCAGGAAACTAAGAGTTTGGGGTTTGAGAGTGATGGAAAGGAAAGCAATCCTTACTGCATTAAGGTAATACAATATACTTGATTTGATATTGAAATACATTTTAATATAAAAAGAATGTTCACAAAAATAATTATAAGTTGGGGTTAACATTTCAGTAAAAGTAACAAGTATAGGAGGACTTGTTTTTAACCAATACAATACTGACATTTTTATATATACTTTATTGTTTATCAACATTTCATCAAAGCACCGCTCAAATTCACTAGAAACAGCCTTTATCAGAGACACCGTGTCCTGCACTTTGATGAACATTCACAAATATTTACAAGAAACCAACCTGACATGGTCCTTCCTTCAAGGAGTTACACTTTGTGAAGAGAAAGAAAACATTCTTAACAATGATATAAATGCTAATGTCACCAAGGAAATGACAGCTAAAATTTTACAGGGGCTCAGGGGAGGGGAAGATGACATCTAGTGGCTCCAGACACGGCACATCAGAGGCGTCAGCGTAGGCATCGAGGGTTATTGCTTTGATAGGAAGTTGAAAGGACAGCTACAGTGCAGACCTGCACAGAATGACGATGCTCTAAAGGTGGGAGCAGCAGGGGGCGACTCTTTATTTAGTGGTTTAATTGAAGACAATGACAGGTGACACTGTCAAATAGTAGGCTGGGACCAGGAGACAGAGGTTTTGAATACCGAACAACAGTTTATGCATTGGATGATGGAAAGCTACTAAATGTTTTCAATAGGGAAATGAAAGAAATTATAGTCTAAGAAGATGAACTGCAGGAGTGGAGTTGGGAGGAATAGAAGGTAAAAATGGTAATATTTTAGGCTTCACAAAATAAGAGGAGGAACCGAGGGAGTAGAGGAGATGGCAGCTAGATGTCTTAATATCACAGAACTGAATTACTTTAAAGACTGGTGTGTCGTGGGAGAGGAAATGGATGACTGGGGACATGTCCCATAGCCCTTGCAATGGGACACACTGTGGCTCTTCCTGGGGTTGCTCACCAAGGACAGCAGCTACTCTTGGCCTCATAAAGTGACCCCTGCTCTAGAGATGTGAAAATTCTCTCCTGTCTTCTTCAAAGAAGGATGGGAATGTTAAACCCTACTCAGTAAGCTGTGAAGATAATCAGTAACATTGGATGCCTTAATTAAAGACTGGGCTGGGATTTTTGTTCCTAAGACAGCTTACCATAGAAACACAAGAATACAATTACCCTAATTATGACTTGTCTAGATGGAGGTACACCAGCTTTCAGACTTATAAATTATCCCAAGCCATTTTTTAATTACAAAATTTACCCTTTGACCTTTTAAAAAATGTCCTCAAAGTCATGCTGTGTTCAGTCTGCCAAGTATTTCTTGCCTCGATGAACCAGGGGTGGGGAAAATGTACAGAGTTCATAGTTGTAAACTCCAAGATCCTGGAAACAAGAAGGCAAAACCAAGAGCTGGAGCTCAAAGGCAAGTTCCCCCCGTCCTTCTCTCATTTCACTATGAATGCAGAGTCCTCAGTCACACTTAAAAGAAATCATTTCTCATTTAAAATTCATTACATCTTAATTGCAGATTTATTTACACACAGGCAGCGTTGCATTGATTTCTGCAGGATGTTGTGGGGATTTGGAGCTGGCACAGACACCCCGCGGGGCTGGTGGCACCTCACACTTAAGTGGCCAAGGTGTCGTTACAAGCAAACACTGGGAAAAGGGCAGAGCATGCAGAGCACTCACGCGTGGAACCGGTGAAAGTTACACTCCCAGAATATATGAGAAAGGAGAAAATATGTAATTAGGACCCATATTTTGAATCTTGGTAAAGTGCACTGGGCTTTGATTTAAGGGAGGCCTTTCACTCAGTGCTTGATTCTCCGGAAGCAAAAACCGACACCCAGAGCATGTTAGAGATGATAATACTCAAACACCAAGGATCCACTTTCTCATACCCTTGTCCACAGATTCAAAGAAAAGGTTCATAGCGTACATACCCTACTAAACTTTCAGATGAAAACGGAAAACTTCAATCACTGGGCTATACAAAGCTAAATATGCGTTTTATTTGAACATCAGGATGATTAATATTTCAGGTTTGATCGCTACATTTAACACTTTTTGGTCCAAACAAACCCAAGAAGCAATTGTAAGTAAAGTCTTTCCATGTGTCACTGATATACAGTGGTGATCTAAGAAAGAACAGAAATACCTCCTCTGATAGGTGTAAGGATGCACAGTGGGGAAGACGGTGACACCACTCAAAACAGGGGTCGTCCCAGAGGAGTCTGTAAAAGAGCAAAACTTCCATGGGACTTTTAGGAGACAGCATTTTCTAGTCGATATTCAGTGAACAAGAGGACCTTAACTTCCCCCTCCACTCAACTAAACTTTACACAGGCTTCTCCCTGACCTCCCTTTCCTCGAAGCATCAACATTGAAAAACAAACAAACAAATAAACAAAAAACCTTGCAGTTTGTAAATTCTTTCTTTGTCCCTTTGAAGGGTGAATCTTCCCTAGTTCAGAAATGTCTTTATCAAGGGAAAAAGGATGGGAGCCGTCCCTTTGAAGTGTAATTATTAAGACAGATGGGGCCCCTGTCCCCTGTTCTCGGCAGTAGAGCAGGAAGGAACCTGACTTCTGTAAGCAACACGGAGCAAACACAGATGGTCTCTCACTGACCGCCCTCCTCCCAAAAGTCATCAGGGCTTTTTTCATTAGCCCAGCTCATTGTTTAAAAGTGTTCTCACCTTCTATTTCAAAGAAGTTGCGCTTATTCTCAGTCATCCTTGTCAATTTTAACAAATATCTGGTGCATTTTCTTCTATATGTGCAATTTAAAAACCGGGTTAGTAAATATGCCAGGTATATAACTTCGTTATGCTACATATTTTTATAAGCAAGATATTTTCAAAATTACACAGTAGCAGGAAAAAAATGCTGACATAATTTATGCTCTCCATACTCCTCCTTGAAAAGCATTTAATAAGCACGACAGGAAAAGCCATCTTAGTTGAAGGCCTTTCCTAGTTTACTGCCATCTCCCCAGATCTGGAGACACACACTGATCTGTAGTCGTGTTCACACACTAACCACTCAGTGTGTGAACATGACTACAGATCAGGATACGTTTCTAAGGAAGTTGCTTGCTTTTCAGTTCAGGAAAATCACCTCAGTTTCTCCTTTCTAAAGCCTGCTCCAAACACTGATGCACATCTGCTCTCCATAATCCCTGGTCACATTTCTTTCACAGGATGGATTTGGTAAGCTAGGTCCAGATCGCCTACCTAAATACCACCCAAACTCTGACATGCTTACAAGTGACCTGGAGAATGTGTTAGAAAAGCAAATCTCTGAGAACTACCCCCAGATAATCTAATTCCATAAGTGTTGGGTTTTTTTTGGTGAAGCTCAGGAATTTTTAAGAGGCTCAGTTGTATCATTTTGAACTACGTTATCATGGACCACACTTTCACAAATTCCTGTTAAACTTCCTGTGTGAAGTGGAAATTTTCAGAACTCAGTCCTTGTTAATTGCTCCCAGACGCCATTGTTTTAAATAAAATTGACCCCAGAGGATGTTTTCCTTCATGACCAACCCAAGTTTCCAAATCACTTGCAACCAGGTCCCTGGTCTTCTGTCCCATCCAAGAAGAGGGATCAGACATTTGGTTGTTTCTACTTCTATATTAAAATCCTTTAAATTCCTGTTTCTAATCCTTAGAGTTACTTCTTAAAGCCTGTAGTAAACATTTGACTAGAACCCCTTACAGATTCCCCCTTAAAAATACTGAAGGTTTAAAAAAATAATAATTCTCTGTCAGTGAAGTTGTCAGAATTGTTTTGTTTGATGAAAATTTTCAAGAAGAGAACAGCTATATTGGGTTCTATTGTGCACAGATCGATTCAAGAGACTTGAGTGACATGTTTTATTTCAATGAAATTGTTCATGAAATCACATGGGGACTTATGTGATGACAACCACATTATCTTTCATGTTCACACTTTCACAGACAATTAACACAAAGCCTAATAAACTATTGAAATCAGAGTTACTTACTTCCCAAGTTTGTAGTCTAACTTCCCAATGAAACTGCTAGTGTTTCTGCCTTTTTTCATATTTTACAATGAAAAAAAGAACTCCATCGGTGACAGCTTCCATATTGATGTATCCCCTAAAGTAATTTGGCAGTGTAAGATTTTAGCAACATAAATCAATAGACTAGCTTAAAGATTTACATGTTTACATTCTTAGAGGCAGATAGCTCAAGACTTAACAAATGCATTTTATTGCTATCATTGACAGTAATAAAAATGGCATCAGGCATAATTGTATAATTGATTGGGTTTCTGCTATGTGCCAGGCACTCGATGCCATTGCACTTCTCCACACAACCCTCCGTGTTCGTAATGAATCCATGTTACTGACAGGGCATCTGACGACCAAGGAAGTGAAATAACTTGCCCAGACTGAAGAGTTTCATTTTGATGCCTGACTGTTTAGTTTTAATGCTCATGTTCCTTCAGTTAACGTGTGCTGCTTAATCACTTGAAAGGGTGTCTCTGAGCAAGGAAGTATTTAAGAATAGAAAGATGTTTGCTCATGAAAACCTTCGTTGTTCTCCATTACCATTCCCCCACCAATTATTCTCAAGTAGAACACTGTATCTTACTATATAATATTTTTTCAAAAATTTAAAATTAAATTTTAATTCATTTAAATATCATATGCTCTGCTTAGACTGTAAGCTCCAATCAGGAATTCCGGAGTGAAGGGCTGTAGGGGGTGCGGGAGAAGACATAGTACTAAATAATAGCTGGTTCATAGTGTGGTCTAAATCTTTTGCAGAACCAACTCTATTGATAAATAATGGTGCCTATTTTTCTGAGATAGGGATTTTCCCAGAAGTTTATATTCATAAAATAATTTGACCTTCCCTGGTTTTTCTCAGCGTGGTTGGATGAAATGACTTTAGAAAATGGAACTCAGTATACATTTACTGTTTTCAGAGTATTCGCAGTTGATGACTGGGAAGACACCTTAAAAGTGCTTTGTGATTTAACCCAACTTCACCTGTAGTTGGATTTTACTCAATCTAGTGACTTTTACCTAAGGTCACTCTCCATACTCTAGCATTAGAAAGAAACATTCCATTAGATTTCCTTTTCTCTCTCTTTTTTTTTTTTTGTTGTTTCTTTGGTTTCTTTCTGCATTCCCATTACATACCTGTTTAATCTCACAAACCTTAGGTTCTTACACCTGATATAAGTTCTGGATGGTGACCCAGATTTTTGGTTTGGAATATCAACAGTTATAACAGACTTCTTGACAAAAAGCATTTTTTGTCACTTACAACTTGACAATTCAAATTCTCAACTGCAGATATCAGACCATCTTGACTTTGTTATTTTGCAGGGAACAGAAGTACAGGCAGTACTGTGAGCACCTAGACTAAAAAGTCCTCTCAGAGCTTCATGGACATATTTGCTCATGTAGGTCACAGTTTATAGCATGTCAGCCTCTGCTTTCTCAAGTAGAGAACATCACGAAATTGTAGTCTGGAAGAAATCTTAAGCTGTCTGGAAAAGCCATGCACTGGGCCCAAGTTTACGGCATCTCTTGGATTAACTTCCCTTGTTTGGAAGTTATACTACCCGTGACCATGTACCAGTGAGGCAGCGTGTATAGTGGTGATGAGCACAGAATTGGCAGCCAGAATTCCTGAGTTCAAATTTGATTCCGTCTCATCTTGGTTGTGTAATATTGGACAGTTGTTGAACCATTTTAGCCCTCAATTTCCTTATTTGTAAAATGTGTGTAATAATAATAAGACCTGCCTCATGGATTGCTTATGATGATTAAATTAGTTAGGCATTTTTGACGTGACTAAAACAGTGTAAGTATTTGTAAAAAAAAATAAGTTTTTATTCTAGACTTTCAATTTTTATTATTTTATTCGCACAAATAAGAATTCTATTCTAAAAAGTATTTGAGAATCCCAGTTATCTTAAACAACAGTGACGTTTAGGGTGCTGTGTGAGACCTGGCAACCTCTGCCTTCTGCTCCTCATGGTAACTCTCTAAAGAAGGTAATACAGATGAAGCCTTTGTTATCATGCTTATTTTCTAGAAGATACAGATGAAACCGACACCTCAAATCACCCCCAAAGTCACAAGAACCATTTAACTGTAGAATGTAGATTATAACTACTTTCTCTTCATACTTCATTAGTTTCTACTAACAGTTTGTTAAATTGTTACATTTACCTTGAAAACAAAAATAGACAATTTTGTTACAGAATAAGAAGAGAAAAAGTTGAGAACCACATGATTTCACCGTGAGATATATGGTATCTAAAACTGAAACCAACAGCCATGGCTGGTGTAGTGGATTGAGCATGGATTGTGAACCAAAGGGTCGCCGGTTCAATTCCCAGTCAGGGCACACGACTGGGTTGTAGGCCAGGTCCCTAGGGGGGCCATGTGAGATGCAACCACAAATTGATGTTTCTCCCCATCTCTTTCTTCCTCCATTCCCTTCTGTCTATAAATAAATAAATAAATAAAATCTTTAAAATAAATAAATAAAACTGAAACCAACAAATGAACAAACAAGAAAAACAAAAACTTATAGACACAGACATAAATAATATGGTCGTTACTAGAGGAAAGAGGGGTGGGGGATAGAAAAGGGGGTCAACTATGTGACAAAAGATCATTTTGCTACCAAACCAAAGAGGGAATTCAGCTGCCTGCCACCACCAATAAGAAAATTCTAGAAGTGGAAGCTCATGAGAACGGAAAAGTGTTTTCATTTCAATGTTACACGATCTGGAAAGGAAAGGTGTTTTTATTTAAATGTTACACGATCTGGGAAAATGATAATCTCTTGTCTTAAACCCTACCTCTCCAAGAAACCAGGAGGAAAGCCCAGCTGTCCTCAGTGAGACCAAAAGCAAAGACAGCATCCAGAGTTCCTTCTCCCGTTTAAAGTACTGCCCTTTGGGCCCTGACTGGTGTGGCTCAGTGGATTGAGTGCTAGCCTGAGAACCAGAGGGTCTCAGGTTCGATTCCCAGTCAGGGCACATGCCTGGGTTGCAGGCCAGGTCCCCGGTGGGGGGTGCATGAGAAGCGACCACACATTGATGTTTCTCTCCCTCTCTTTCTTCCTCCCTTCCCCTCTGTCTAACAATAAATAAATAAAATCTTTAAAGTACTGTCCTTTGGGATCTGTAGGGGGCTGCTGCTGAGTGGTCATCTAGGCAGCACAGCTTGCTCCTGGCCACTGTCCTGCTTCAGGCTCCCTCCTAGAACCCATGTGTGGGGCTGACGTTGCCATTTGGCTTCCAGGGCCACTAGGTACCATGAATGCACCAGCCAGTACATTTGCCAGATGGGTAAGAACACATCCCTTCCTTCCTTTGGGTTTATATTAGTTTCCAGTGTAAGATGATCAGGTGTTTCCTCTAAATGCCCAGTTAACTTCCCAGACTTCTGTGCGCTCCTGGAGGGTCTACCCACTGACCAATCCCTTCTCTTCCCCAGGCTAGACTGACAAGCTTTTTTGGTCCCGCACCTCCTCCTGCCACCATTCTGACTTTTACATAGCATGTGCCTGCCTTCTCCTGCTACCCACTTCCAGTGAGATACCAGAAGGCGGTAGGAGAGCACTTCTCTCTACTCAGCTCTCTTGCTAGCCTGGCATGTGCTCAGTGCAATACTTCCTCTGACCGCCATCTCGTCCAGGGGCAGAGGGTTCTGCCAGAAGGGGCAGAACCTTCAACACCAGGGGTGGAACCTTCACAAGACACAGTTCAGTTACCCAGGAAATGCAGCACTGCCTGCTGTCTGCTCCCAGTGGTCTGGCCAGGCTGTTGGTATCAATCTGACCTTGGGTGGTGGGCATACAATGCAATATGAAGATCATGTATCATAGAAAAGTACACTTGAAACCTGTATAATCTTATTAACCAGTGTCACCCCAATAAATTTAATAAAAATAAAAATAATGGTTAACGCTTGAAAAAATGAAGATATCAATGGAGAAAGAAGGTACTTTTAGAGACATTTTATATTAAAACAAACTAAAAATGCTTCACATATGTGAACTCTTAATGTTTAGCCTGTGTCCATCAGAATCAAAATCTTTATTTTAGCTCAAAGTGTAATAGCATATTTAGCTAATACTGTGTAAAGTATTCTTGGGTGAGGATAAAAAATATTAATAAACTTTGGTATAGAGGCAGGAGGACCTTACAGTCTGCCGTACCTACAAATTAGGTAGGGCAGCTATGGCCCTGGGGTCATCCTGGGCCAAAAGTTGTCAGATTCTCATCTCTACAAGAAATTCTGGAAGAGTTATATTTTAAACTTTCCTTGAGTCTATGTTTCTGTTACCCATACAACGTAGAGTTTACAAGGCCTTCTTTCTGTCCAACCAATACTTTGTAAATGATTATTTGATATATATCTGAAGTAAAAAAGCCTCACTATTCATAAAGTAATGTTCAGTATTTATGTAATGCTAGCACTTGATAGGCTTTCCTTCATTGTTCTGAAAATTTTCAATTCTTCTAAACCTTTCTTATATAATCCATTCATGCATTCTCTGGGCCTCGTTAAAGTCTTAATTTTTTGTTTGAAGTATAGGACCCCAAAGATGAAAGAATGCTTTAGATATGACCTTAACAGTATTGTTACTCCCTGAAGAATTTCTGGTAATATATTTGTACATCTCATGGACTCAAATTTACTTGAAGAAGAATCACAGTGCCCTGTTGATTGTGGCTGATAATTAACTGAGCCATTTTGAAGAGACCTTAACCAAAGGAATACCTTCCAAGTTTTGATATTTAGACTTCACATCAATCTCACTGTTAGGAGTTGAATATCAATCTGTTTATGTGCCAGTTTCTACAGCTTGGGTTTTTAAAATGAAAACCTTATCATCTGTTCTAGAGCTGTCTAGAAATGACATCATCTTAACATAAATGGGTATCAGAAAATTTTCTCTAGTTACAAACATCAGAACACAACTCTGAACAAGTTAAACACAAAATAGTTTATTAGAAGATCATCAGGGATGCAGAATCAACAGAAAGATGGAGAACCAACTAGAAAATGAGGGGCACCAAGACAGGTCAGGAGGCTGGGAAGGAGGAGTCGAAACAATAAAAATAAATAAAGAAGTGGTGAGGTGTCAGAAAAGGATGATGTTCAAGGTGCTGCTGCTGAGTGTGCGCAAATAACCCTACTCGTCCACGTGCATCAACGCTGTGTGCTTACGCCTGTTAGCTCCTTTCGTCGTCATCACAACCCTGTAAGTTCAGTGCTGCTGTAGCAGTGATTTCCACACATGTGTAAACACACAGTCCTGAGAATTTACACGTTTTGAGCACAGCTCCGTGTGACTCCTGTGTGAACAAGTGTGGATCATGTCTGTGGGATGGGAATTCTCTAATAGGAATTTGGCAAAGGTGTATCTTAAAAAATTCCGGCTTGCTGATCTCTGAATATTGCTTTCACC
>PVJI01020071.1:0-29711 GCA_004026765.1 Micronycteris hirsuta | reverse complement strand
CAGAGAAACAATATAGAACCAGAGACATTGAAGTTTAGAACATTCTGGCAGTAACCAGAGGGGAAGGGGAAGGGGAGAAGGGGGACAAGGTTATTCAGGAACTGCAATGAAGGACACATGGACAAAACCAAGGGGGACGGGGGAAGCAAGGGAGGGAGGTGGGTTTGCCTGGGGTGGGGTGGGGGGAGGGTAAATGCAGACAACTGTAATTGAACAACAATAAAATAATTTAATAAAAAAAATGGCAGAGAAGGATAAAAAAGGAACAGAGGAGACTCCTGCCAAAGCAGACTGTCGTATGGTGAATTTAAACACCATCAGTTACAATAAAATAATGCAATCATTATTTCATCACATCATTAAATTATATAATGCTTTAATTAATTAAAAAGCAAAGACTGTCAGGCTGCACTACAAAAATAAAACGAAACATACTTCATTTCTTCAGATGCCACGTAAATGTAAGCAAACACATGAGGGTGGGAGGAGGCACGCTATGCAGACAGACAAAATCAGTAGAAATATTTTAGATTTGAAAAACGCAGTAGACAAATTTGACCTGGGTAACATGCAGAGAACCCTGAATCTGATAGATGCCCACAGTACACGCTTTTTCTTCAAGTGCAGAAGGCTCATAAATGCAAACTGACGACATGCTGGGCCAGTTTTAAAAGGCCTCAGCTAGTTGTAGAGGGTTAAGAACACAGGGAGAACAGTCTACACCCACAGCCTATGACCACAGTGAAATCAGTAACAACAAGATACGTGGTGAACTGAAAGCAACAAATGCAGGAGCAAGGCAAACAAAACAAACAAACAATCAAACGCTCAAGGGCACCAACCACAGTATGGTGTTTACCAGGGGGAAAGGGAGCTTGGGGGTAATAAACAGTAAAAAAGGGTCAAATACCCGGTGATGGAATGAGATTTGACTTTGGTGGTAAACACAATGCATGTGCAGATGGTGTATCACAGAGCTGTACACTTGAAATCTATATAATTTTATTAACCAATGTCACATCCATAAATTTAATTTAAATAAAGAAAAAATCCTAAATGTTTGACTATAAAGTGATAAATGTCTAAAAAACCCAGCAGTCAAGAGGTTCCCGTGGAAATTAGGAAGTATGCTGAGCTGGACGAGGATGAAAACGTGAAGCATAAATACGTGGCGCGAGGTCCTGACGAGGGGAGCGGGGCTGAGGAGAAAGTGCTCAGCCTTCGACGCGCATGTCAGGAAAAACGCTGGAAATCCAAGAACTGGTATGTTTGCCAAGAACTTGGAAAGAGAACATAAACTTACACTATTCCAGTCAATAAATTAGAAGAGAGAAAACAATTATGATAACATCAGTAATTAATGAAATAGAAAATGTTACACAAGAAAAAAATAATGGCCAAATGTTGTTTGCTTCGAAGAGCGTAGTTAAAAACAAAATGATAAACTCGAAGGTTTGACCAAGGGGAAAATGAGGCCAAATCAACAATATCAAAGATGAGAACGGAAACATCACTAAAGCTCTCACAGACGTTAAATCATAAAAAAAGTAGGCTGAACAATTTATGCCAATAATTTCAACAGTTTAGATAAATTAAACAAATTCTGAAAACTACAAGTTGACGAAACTGATGCAAGTGTGAACGGTCCTGTTAAAAACATGGACACAATTATGCTCTAAAAATGAGCAAATCGCAGTCGACGGAACGTGAACCGCGGCACAGCTGACTGAGGTACAGTGCAGACATGCAAGAACGGCAAAATATTAAAAATAAATCAATGTATGTCACAAATAACCAAATAAAATAAAAATAATCTTCTCAACAGATGCTGGTAAAAAGCTCTTAAACATTCAACTTCCATTCATTACAACTCTAAGAAATGAAAGAAAAGCAAGTAAATTCCTTTATATAGTGAACAGTTTCTATAAACATCATGTGGAATGCTGAAATGTTGAGAGATTTCACACAAAGGGCCGTGAATACCAATCTTTACCACTCACATTAAACATTTTACTAGAGGCTCCTTCCAGTGCAACAATACAAGTAAAAGAAACGGAAAGAAAAAGAAAGGAGGAAATAATGCTATCTTTATTTATTGACAACACATATAAAATGTAAAGGAATTGGCCCTGGCTGGTGTGGCTCAGTGGATTGAGTGCTGGCCTGAGAACCACAGGGTCACTGGTTTGATTCCCAGTCAGGCACTTGCCTAGGCTGCAGGCCAGGTCCCCAGTGGGGGCCCCATGAGAGGACACCACACATTGATGTTTCTCTCCCTCTCTTTCTGCTTCCCTTCCCTCTCTCTAACAATAAATAAATAAAATCTTTTTTTTTTAAAGAAATGTTATGGAGGAAAACAAATATTAAAAAAATATTTTCAATAAAATATAAAGGAATCTGCAAACAACCATTAACTGGCACATGATTTCAGCAAGACCATGACTTCTCGGCCAGGAACGAGGTCCATCCAGCGGTCGGCCTGGCTCTGCTGATGGCCACCCCTCACCCTCCTGACAACAACACAGGTTCAACTAACAAGTCCACTGGCCCAGACGGCCCGGGACCCGCCCTGTCTGGCCCGCCCATTGGGTGCTGCGGGGAGTGCTGGAGGGGATGGCTCCTCATGGAATCCTGTGCCCCCCCCCCGCCCCGCATTCCCCCCAGTCCTCCAGGACCCAATTTTCTTTCAGGCACTTGCTTTTCTTATTTTTCATGCATCTGTCAAAGAACTGCCAAGGCACACCTCACCACGACAAGTATGACAAAAGCTGTTCTGAGCCCACGTTCTGCTCCCCGCCCCCCCCACCAAACGGCGTTTGCTGAGGAACCACGGGTCCACGGCCCGCACATCAAATGTCTGCTTTGTTTTCGTGGGCACTGCCTTTTAAAACAGGAGCAAGGCAAAAACGTTCTGGTTTACTTGATCTGTTTTCTTTTCCTTTTGACTTTGGTACAAATCGTTTCTTCTTACTGCAATCGATATTTAATAAACACTATGGTCAAAGGGAAATACCAGGCTGCTCACCGTGAGAGCTGAAGAGGCGTGAGGCTAAGGGGGGGCCGGGCAGGAAAAGCATGCCAGAGCGTAGTCTGTAAAAACAGTGGAGCCGGGAATGTTGTAGCATAAAGGATCCGATTGTGCCTTATTTATTTCTCTTGTACTGTCTTGGCTGGTGAGTCTCGTTAAATGCTTTCCTGGAAAACAATGCATTCTTCTTTCCGCAGGCACTGTGGACATCCCCACGGCTCCTTAGGGGCCCTCGGAGGAGCCCAGCGCGGAGCCTGTTGGGGCGCCGAGGAGCTGACGTCCCCCACGGGGTGAGGTGGACCCGCGGGGCAGCCTGTTCGGCCCCGGCACCTTTGCTCACCTTCCTGCTCGGGGCTGGAGCAGAGGAAGCGGTGTTGGTCTTTGGTCCCGGAGGGTGTGGCGTCGGTGCAGGGAAGGCGAGGCAGTGAGACAGGACAGCTGCTCCTGAGGAAGACACCACTGCAGATAAGTGGGGCGGATGGTCTTTTCAGCAGCTGAACTGAGTATCTGCGTGGGAGGGAGGAATGAGCCGTGACCCATAGTTCACATCACACACAGAAATAAACTTAAGATGGATCATAGACCTTATGGGAATGTGAAAAGCATAAAACTTCTGAAAGGAAACAGGAAAATATGCCCATGACCCGGGGGGCAGATTTCTCAGACAGAGGAAGCACTGACCCTAAAAGAAAAACCGGGATAAAGGGGACTTCGTTACAATTAAGAACGCCTGCGTGTCCGAAAGCTCCACTGGAGGCAGGAGCCCAGCCCAGCCCGGGGAGATGTCAGAACTGGCAGGAGACATCCAGAGCCTGGACCAAGGAGACTTAAAAGTGATCAAGGCTTGACCCGCACGTCCCCAGGGAGGACTTCTACGTGACCGTGAAGCATGTGGGGAGGTGCTCGATGACACTAATAATCAGGGAAACAAACTAAAACCACGACGAGCCAATGCCGCAGATGCCGGACAGCTGGTGTGCACAGGGCTGAGGAGGCTGGGATGGGGGCAGTGCCAAGAACAGGGGCCAAGGACTGAGGGCCAAGGACAGAGGCAGTGGGGGGACTGAGGGCCAAGAGCCGGGCGGGGGCCGGGGAGAGGACAGGGTCAAACACAGTGACATCAAGGATGGGGTAATCTGCTGGGCACATCTACCAAAGCTGGACACGTGCCAATCCCCGGGCCCATGTCCGCCCAAGGCTGACACTCAGAGTACACGTGTGAGAGGCCAACAGGCCAGCACACATGTCCCGAGGCTGCGTCAGCCACAGCACCAAGTGAAAACGCCCATGGGCCGGTCAGCCGCAGGGTGGAGGAGGTCACATCGCAGGAGACAGCTCCCTGAGCTGTGAGGGTGGACGGAAGCCAGCCGGTGGCCAGTGTCTCTCTCTGGAAGCTGAGGGACACTGGGTACTGGTCCAGGCGACAGGAATGGGTTGGTGGGACGTCAGGGCCGGGCACTGAGTGGGAGCGGCCTCTGGGGTGTGGGCTCCTCTGTCCTGATTTGGAAAGGGGAATACAAGTCTACAGGGTAGGGCAAAAGTAGTTTACCGTTGTAGAGTACGTGATACAGGTTATTCTTGTACTGTTATTGATTAATTATTGTATTATTTTCATCTGAATAACTGTAAACCTGACTTTCCCCACCCTGTGTATACGGCTGTATGTATGTACACAGTTCCATCAAACTCCGCAGTTTGGAGCCACGAGCACTCTTGGACATGCGCTGCCTTGGCTCAAAGGACACACGAGTGCGCAGTGCTTGCTGGACCCGCTCCCAGGTGACTGCACATCCATCCCTGGGGAGCCACAGGTGTGTCTGGGTGTGGCCCGCGCAGCTGGGGTGAGGGGGAGGGTTCTGGCAGGCGCCCTACCGCCCCACCGGAGAGCCCTGACTCCGGCTTCTTCCCTCAGGTTACAGCGATTGGGAAATAAACACACAAAGTGAAAACTTTCTCAGGGAACATTTAATCAGCTGCTGGTTTTCAAATGGGATGACAGCAGTTGACCTGGGCTTGCAGGGCCACAGGTAACTGCCTGCTCTGCTGGGTGTCACCCGGCCCAGATGCCCCAGCGCCTCGGCTGAGCCTGCCCGGGAAAGGGCATTTCCCCAGCAAAAGGGCCCATCCCATAGGCCGGCGGCGGGGGCAGCAGGCACTGACGCTCTCTCTCCGTCTCTCTGTGTCTGTGTCTGTCTCTCTGTGTCTGTCTCTCTGTGTCTGTTTCTCTCTGTCCCTCTCTCCCTCTTGGGCTCTGTCTCTCTGTGTTTCTGTTTCTCTGTCTCCATTTCGCTCTTTCTCTGTCTCTATCCTCTGTCTCCCTTTCTCTTTTCTCCCTCTATCTCTCTATCTCTCGCTGTCTCTGTTTCTCCATCTCTCTCTCAATAGTCTTCCCTCTGGTCCCAGGCCCTCCTGACTCTGGTGTCCTGGGTGGTCTCTGCTGCCTCCAGTCCGGGCTGCCAGGCCAGCAGGGAGCAATACTGTGCACGTGTGTGTGTGCGAGAGCCTGTGTGTGCTGGGTGTGCAGGCATTTGTGGGAACATGTGTATGTGTGTGGCATGTGCAGAGCCACCCCTCACATCCCCTCCTGGCCAAACTGCTTCTAGATTCCCAGGTCAGGCCCACCCTGCTGGTCTCCTGGAGTCTGGGGTGGGGGATGGACAACAGACTCCTGATGGGAAGGAAGCTTGAAAAGCAGGGTGGACAAGTGCAGAGTGACAGTGGGCGAGGGGCCATGTTGCCTGGGAGAGGGGGAGGAAGAGCAGGAAGACAGGAAAGAGCCAGTGCTAGGACCTGAGATGAACCTTGTCCACCAGGCTGGGGATCATGCCGCCTGAGAGGCCAGGGAGAGTCCCCATGAGGCAGGGGTTTGGAGGCACAGGGCACAGAGGTGAATGGTTCTGGATACTCGGGCAGGCACGAAGGTGGGCTGTGTTGGGATTGTCACAGCACAGGAGGTGGGCTGGGCACGGGAGGGGCATGTGGAGGGGCCAGCATCCTGGGGAGCGGCTGATGTGGAAGGAGAGGACACAGTCCCTCTAGCTGAAAACCCAGCTCGCGGAGCTCCCAGGAAGACCCTGCAGGACTGCCTGGAGGGAGGGGTGTCACAGGCTGGGTGTTTCCTTCAGCAACTTAGCTGTATTTTGGACAAAACAGCATGGTGAAGAGCCTCACTGGAGAGACCTCCTTCTCTCATGACTGAGGAGGGCTGGCCGCCTCTTGGGGAAATGGAACACGGCAGAAACGACATTCGAGCATGAAACCCTTCCAGTGGTGTATGCAAGTGCCCAGGGCCCATCCTGCACTGGGGCCCTGAAGTCGGGAGGAGATGCAGACGCTCACCCACCGCACATGGCCACAGCTCTCTTCCTGTTAAATTCGGGGTCCCCATGCCCTGCAGGCTCTGGTGTCCACTCTTGGTCAATACAGAGACACCTTGCTCTGTGCCCCCAAGATGAAGTGTCACCTGTCTTCCTCTGTCTGTCATGGTTTTCACATCTTCATCCAGAGTTTGTAGGGATGCTGATCAGCAATTTCCAAATGATGCCTTGTCCTTGCCTCTTGGATCTAGCCAGGGAGCACAGGGAACTCCCCACCCTCCCCAGCATACCCAGCTCCTGGAAACCTTCGCCAGCCAATCCTGCCTGGCTCTTCCTCCTCTTCCCGCTGTCCCCTTTGCCTGTACCTACTGGGTTCAGCCCACGTGCCTTACTCAGCCCCCACTCCCAGTGCCTGGGCTGGCTGGGCTGCACCACGACCTCCAGAAGTGGGTGAACACAGTGCATTCTCCTGGGACGTCTTGGTGTGGTTGGAAGTGTCTGGCCACATTTTAAAGAGAAGTCCCTCTTCCATGATGGCTGAATAAGATGGGTGTCTTTTCCTTGCCCTGGCTGGTGCGGCTCAGTGGATCGAGTGCCCGCCAGCCTGTGAACCAAAGGGTGGCCGGTTCAATTCCCTGTCAGGGCACATGCCTGGGTTGCAGGCCAGGTCACCATTTGGGGGCACATGAGAGGCAACTGATTGATGTTTCTCCCGCACATCGATGTTTCTCTCCCTTTCTTTCTCCCCCCCTTTCCCTCTCTCTGAAAATAAGTAAAATCTTTTAAAGGTTAAAAAAAAAGATGTGTGTCTTTTCCAGTCTGGAGAGGAGGCTTGTGTGGTAAGACATCTAGCAGCTCTTCCCACAGGTGGGAGGATGTGGGAACATTAGAGAGAGGCCCACCGGGGACCTGCTGGGCAGCAGGGGCCCAGGGCTCCCCTACATCTTCCAAGCCAAAAGGAGCCTTTCATAGCTCCTCCGAAGGGACCACCCCTGGAAGATAAGAATGATGTTTTTCCGCTGGTGTTTTGCAAGCTGACTTCCTTCTTTGTTCTGCCAATTTTCCAGAGAAGAAAGCTGCCTTTTCTCTGGAGGCTGGCAGGAGCTGTGGGGAACTGAAGCGTGCTCCCCTGCTCCATCTATAATGTCCCTTCAAAGCAAAGCGGGGCCTTGCGGTGTATGGGACCTGGGGGACCTGGTCCCGTGGGTCAGGCTTCTGGTGGTGACCCCACCCTTTACCTGCTGTCTCTAAGCAGTCATTCACCTCAGGGAAGGTTGGGGTAAAGGAACAAAAGAATAATATATATTCTTCTCCTTCAACTTGTCTTGAGTCTGAACCATTCCTGTCTTCAGAGACAGAGAGACCCTCTGTTTTTCCTCTTCTTATTGAAAGGAGACCTAACACTTTTTACAGCAAGCCTTTCCTGGAAAAGCGCATGGCTTTGTGCTGGCTGATGTGTAAAACCACCTCAAAAGCAAAAGACCTGCTGCAGATCTGCCCCCAGCAGGCCCCTCTGCCCCACTCCACAGTCATCGCTGGGAGGCAGCGCTGGGGGTCTGGGCTGCAGCCCCTGACACTGGGACAGGCAGCAGCTTCCTCGGCTGCTGGCCTCCGGCCTGGCGCGGCCTGAAACCCACCCGCTTGGACAGACGTGCTCCCTCTTTCCCACCACAGCCCGTCTTGCACCGAGGCATTTTGGTCAGTTTTCAACACAGACGTCGGGCTATTATATCTTTAGAGCAAAGCAAATGATAAAACAGTACCAACCCAAGCCATTCAAACTAGTTGGTCCCCATGGGCAAGTCTCTAAAGAAAATAAAACTTGCCTAGAAGCATCCTAGTTCTTAAAGCTCTCTTTCTCTAATTTCCACTTTCCTCAGACGTCTCCATGGAGCCTGCTGGCTTGGAGTTGCAGAAGTTAATCAGTTACCTTAGAACCCGAGTAGACTGCGAGAGGACTAGTTAATCAATTAACCAGTTTACTGGTTAACCAGTCCTTGGAGTGAGGGCTGCAGAAGGATCCTTGCACAGAACTGACTCCACATATGTCCCTGACAACGGGTGCTTCTGGGTTCGCGTCCTGCCCTCTCTGACATCTGTCTCTCCTTACACTTGTAATTTTTAAATTTTCCCCCCTCTATTAAAGAAACATGTGTTTATTGTAAAAACAAAAGTTCAGAACCGAAACAAAGGTCTCCCATCCTCCTTCTAATAGAAGCAACTTCTGTTACCAATTTAATGTGCATGTCACGCAGACATTTCCCACGCGCCTGCAGATAGGACTGCTTTTGTGCACATGGGATCACAGCAGGAGTTTGCTCTGGGAATGGCTGGTTTTTATCTGCAGTCAGTCCTGGACACGCTTCCACTTGAGTCTGCTCACAGCTTGGCCATTTTTAAAGGCTGTGTAGTATTCTGCCACGTGGATGTGATCATTTAATTCATGCTCCCAATGGCGGGTGTGGGGGGCGTTTCCGGTGTTGTCATCTATTTGCAAGCAGGGCTGCAGTGGGGACACAACTCCCACACAAGTGCATGCACACACACGCACACACATGCACACACACAAGCATGTCTGTAGGAAAATTTCCCATGGCTGGTGGCCTGACCCAAAAGACAAGCACATGTTTCTCAGTGTGGAACTCCTCAGCATGACTAACTTACCCCATTCTCATCGCAAACGTTCCACCCAGAATAAACCAGGCCACTGAGATAAGTGGTCACTGAGGCCAGAAGCCCCTTCCTGCTACTTCACAATGTCATCCAGGGTGAGCCCGAGATGTGAGTCTGTATGACTGGTACTAGCTCACGCCATGACCAACAAGACACGTCAGGGGTCTGCATGCAGTCCTCAGTGCTGGCTGTCAGTGGTCATCAGCACGGCCAGAGTTGAGCTGAGGACACTGGATGTCTAAGAGGCCACTAACAGGGCTCCGTAAATCAGAACCGAACTGATGTCACCACCCTGGTCGTCCCACATCAATCAGTGTTATGAACAGAATCAAACTCAGTTTAGTTCATTCCTGGGGCAGCGGCCGCATCATACTGCCGTGACCCCAGGGGCTGCCAGCAGGTCTAAGGTGTTCTTCTGGCTGCCCAGCAGGATCAGGAGGTCCTTTAAAAAGAGGGACACTCAGACCCTTTTGGAGGGACCCCAGGCACTGGGAAGGCAAAGTGCCAGGTTGATTCTAACGGGCGGCTGAGCTGAGACGGCCTCACTCCTGGGGGGCCTGGCTGGCCTCGTGACAGGCTGGCTGCTGCCCAGGGCTCTGCTGGCCCCAGGAGCTCCAGGGCCCCTGGAAGCACCAGAGCCCCTTCCCCGAGGGACAGCTGGGGGCTCGGCAGCTCAAGTGGACTTTGACCTGAGTGCCATTTGTGTTCCCCGCTGTCGTCAGGAAGAAGGGACAATCGCCCTGGCTGCGTTGTCAGGCTGCTCTGGCCACAGAGGAACGGCCCTTCCAGCGCCAGCCCTGTGGTCACATTTCAGTCTCTTTTCTCCTTTATTTGCGAATTCTTCTAGGGAGGCGCTTGATCAGTGGTTCCCAGAAACTGGTCTCCAGCCAGCGAGAGCCCATAATGAAATTTTCCTCCGTCTGTGGTAAAAACGAGAAAAACAGCGCCAGAGGATGGTTCTTTTGGTAAGGCTAACGAGAGTTCACGAAGAAGGCTGCCCTTCATTCGGAGAAGGTTCCTACCGCTCTGTCCAAGAGAATGACAATGACCTGCCTGTGCACCTCGCACACGGAGGGTTCCCTGAGGGACTCGACTTTTTGTGAACCAAGGGTGTCCCAGCCCCGCCCCCACAACCTGGAAGGCAGAGAGTGGTTCTGAAGGCTTCAAAGGGCCGAGCACAGCAGGAGGGGCCCTGCCTAACTGGGGGGCTGGGCTAGCAGAGGCCCCACCTTCTCCTGGGACACTCGCTGAGAGGCTTGGACAGCCCTGGCAGGAGACTTGAGCAGTGTCCCTCCCCTCTCTGGCCAACCCCCTCCCCACCCGTGAGAGCCTGAGCCAGCACCCTCACACAGGTGTGGGCCACGTGCAAAGCCAGGTGCTCTTGGAGGCCTGAGAAGCTGGAGTGAGGCAGCTTCTGGCTTCCTTTGTCTTGCTTTATCTTCAGTCCATCTTTTGGCTGATGGCCACCATAATTACACCCATTATGAGGATGAAAATGTGGAGGGACCCACATCATCACACAACTAAACAAGGTCTCAGCACCAGCTCTGCATAAGGCTGAAACACAAATGTGTGGGACCCCCACAGACCCATGACTCAGAGTCCTGGGAAGCCAGCCAGGGGCCTTGCTGGCAGCCAAGGCAGGGAAAACCTCAGTGACAGTCAGTGTAGCCTCCCACGGTCCGTCCTCCTCTGGGAACCCAGCCCCTGCCCCACCAGGCTGAGGGGGGAGCAGGTGCACATTGACCTCAGGACAGGAGTCCTGGTGGCAGCAGGGAGCCCCCGCCCTGGCTGGTGCTCTACCAGGGCTGGCAGGCATTTCCCCACCTAATGTCATATTGATAAGATATTTACTGTGAAGCTTGGGAAGGCTGGAATCCCTGCCTGAGGTCCCTGCTCACCACAAGGTGAATCCTAGGAGACAAGAGACCCTCGGTGGCTGCCAGGCACCTAGAACCTTCAGGAGCAGGGCTGACCATACTCCTGGACCCCCTGGGCCACCCAGCAGTACCCCCCACCCAACCCCCACCCCATGCTCAGGGGTCACTGGACAATTAAGGTCTCTTACCAGAGTAGAGTCACTGTCCCGTGTCCCTTCCCTGGCCAGGCCTTCCTCCCCTAAAGTCAACAGAGACCCAGCTCAGCCAACCCTCGACTCTCTGTGCAGAGGCTTCCAAATCCTAGCTGGCCTTCCCCACCTCACACACCTGGTGGGGGACCTCAGTCTTCCTACCAGGCCCCATGACCGGGGAAAGTGCCAACTCCTTAGGGCCTTGGAGAGAGCACTTCTGGTTGGCAGAGCTCTCATACACATCAGGCCATCTGATGACCAGAGAGAAACCCAGATCTTGCCCTCTACCCACAGAGGTCATCAGGGGTTCCCCGTAGCGCTCAGTTCCCCCAGGCACCCGCCCACTGCACACTGCAGCCTCAGTGGCCTGGTCCTGCTCCCCTCCCCTCTGTCCCTGACACTGCTTCTCAGCACCCCGGACGGATGTGGATGTCTTCCCCAGCAAGGGGGCCAGCTGGAGGGGCCTGACCCTGGGTTGGCCCTGCAGGTCAGGATACCAGTCCAGCGGCTTCCCAGCTCTGCCCCATGGGGGCCCGGTGGCACCCAGCAGGGGCCTGGTCACAAAGCCTGCCGCTCCTCCTTTCTCTGCTGGCTGTCATGGATCTACTTTTGTCACCCCGTTTCCCACGTCTGATGGGGGTAGAATGAGCAGGCCCATGGCTGTGGGCAGTAGGGGTTCAGCATGTAAAGACTGAACCCCCTTTCTAGGGGAGCAGAGAGGTAAAACCTACGGGCTCAGGACAGTCCCTGCAGGGAGCCCTTAATGGAGGCTCCTCCCACACAAGCCCCCTCAGGAGAAACGCAGCTGCACTGAGTCTGGGGAAGAGACCGGAGGAGCGGGGCATGAGACGAAAGACCGCAGCTGGGGTGGGCAGGCATGCTGTGCTTCATTGTTTTCGCCCTCGAGAAGCAGGGCTCTTTGGTCCATGTCTCACTCTCACAAAACATGCCGAGTGTCTGATTCCTTGTCAAGGCCAGAACGGTGACTGGGAGCAGACAGACTCTGGTCAGTCAGCTCTGGTGGCCAAGGAGAACGCCTCCTGAGGCGCCTGGCGGTGGCCAGCAAAGGCTGAAAGTGGGCAACCAGAGGTCGTTCAGGGAGAGGCTTTAATGATGCTCTTGAGAGCTACAAGCATTCAGATTAAAGAGACGACTTCTGCCAGGAAATAAATGTTTAATGCCAAGTGTCAGCACACAGGGAGAAGGGCCCCCGGGAGCTCAGAGGCCAGAGGGACTGCCCAGCGCCCAGAGGGACCGCCCAGAGCCCAGCGGGACCACCCAGTGCCCAGAGGGACCTCCCAGAGCCCCAGAGCTTCAGAATCACTCGCCCTCACCTGGGGGCATCAACCAGGTGACCAGTGACCGAGGGAGGCACTTAGGCAGTGTCCCCAACTTGGGAAACCCAGTGCACTTGAAAAGCCTAGGAGAGAAAAGAGAGCAGTTCAATTTGACAGAGCAGCGCAGTTATTAAACACCTACTGTGTTCCCTGAATAAGACAGGGCCCATGCCCTCCAGGACAACATGACACCCTCAGGAACTGTAAGTTACTGAAGGGCTAGTTGGGGCTCTGGTGTTCTAAGGTGCTGAAGACAGGCTGAGTCACGTCCCTTTCTGAGCCCCTGCCTCCCACAGCAGTGGCCACTTGGGCTCATCCCCTCACAGACTCCCCTTCCCCTGCCCAGACCTGCTCTGAAGGGCACCAGGACAGACGGCCAGGGCACCCCTTGTCTTGTGCCTGGATGCCCACAGCAAGAGGATTGGGGTCGGGGACCTTGTTTGCAGAAGAAGGAAGTGATATCAGACACCAGACGGCTGAGCGGCTGTGGTTAACAGCTGGACCTGCATAGGGTCCTTGCCTGCATCCCAGCGCAGCCCTTCCATTCCTGCCGGAACCCCTTGTGGGAGGAGCAGTGAGTGGGCAGAGTTCATCCATACAATCGGTCCCCACCCCAGTCAGCCCGGACAACTAAATTTGTGTTTTTTTCCTGAAAATGTTATGCAAGCAAGAAGCAACCAGGTGGAGCTGGCGATAGTCTCAAGCCCATCTGAGTTCCTTTGGGCTTGCTTTACTTAGAGATGAGAGCCGCGGAGGTTGTGCTAGCCCCTCCCCCAGCCCCCCTCTCCTGTTGCTGACCCAGAGGGGAGATGTGGCTGGGGGGACAAGGGGCTGAAGTCACTGGGGGTCAGTGGGCTGATCTGGGCTTGGTCCGCTCGTGTGGACACGTGCACATCTCCAGTTGGATACATTTCACAGGGAGCGCCCTACATCTCAGTAAACAAGATGGCTATTGTGTGGACGAAGGCTGCGTTCCCTAGGCCATGCACAGGGCTTTGAATGACCACCTGGGACCGGAAGGGCCCCTGATTACACCCAACAAAACAGTGTTTCCAGTGTGTGGTTGCAGTTTCAGAGAGGACAGCTCTGGTCCATGGTGCAGGCTGTGAGCAGCACAGACCACAAAGAACAGCGTCATTTGCTTCCCCTTAAAAGGGAGCAGATAGTGACAGTAAAGCCACAGAAACAGGACGAGCCCCTGCTCTGGATGCCCTGTGCTCCAGTGATGTGCGGTGGGCCAGTAGCCCCTTTCAGGTGAGGACCCCACATTTGATGCATTTTGTCCTGGTTTAATGAAGAACACACCTACGCTTCATTTGCAAAGGTTCATGAGTGCAAAGGCGTCCGGCTGCACGTTCATCTCCGAATGCCTGGCCCAGTGTTTCCCCTCCCTCCCGGAAGCACCAGCTGAGGGCAGGAACACTCAGGCCCCTCGGGGAGGATCCCCACAGCCACAACCCTGTTTAGACTAAGGGATCCTGGACCATCCCAACCAAAGGCCACACCAGGGAGACTGGTACACATGGTGCAGCCAGTGCAGCTGTGGGCACAGATGTGGGCATCAGGAGACTCACCTCTTGGGCATGTCCTTCAGGCCCGGGGAGACTGGGTTGTCCAGACTTCAGGAAGCATCTCCTCCTCTCAGAGACAAGGTGCCCCGCCCTGCCCACCTCCACCTCCGGGTTTTTGGAAGCATTGAAATGGTAATGAGAAGGCTTTGAAAACCTGCAACAATGCAGATTAATGACAGAAGATATGGCTGCAGCATAGCCCTTCCCTTTGAAAGCACTGAGAACTGATTTTATCAACAGGCAAAATTGTCCTGGAGGTTCCCTGATGCAGAAGGGAGAATGCAGGACACAAGCGAGGCTCCACCTTCCGGACAGCTGCCCGGGACTGGAGGGTGCAGCGCAGCCAGAGGCCCTGGGCCAGGCTCGAGCCGCAGCTGCTGTGTGCTAGAGCTGATCCCAGCTCCTGGTGCATCGTCCCTCATTCCCTGTTATCTCTCTCCTCTGGGCTTCAGTGGCCGGAATGCTGCAAATGTCCCTTCCCACACTGGCCATCCCTGGGGGATGAGGATGCTCAGGGACCCCAGCTCAGGAGAGGGCAGAGCGGTGTGTCCAGAGGCAAAGTCCCTGCAGGCCCACCCCACAGGCGAAGCTGGCAGAGGGCCGGCCCACAAACAGACCTCAGCAAGGACATTATGCTCAGTGTCATGGAAGCAGGGTGCCTGCAAACAGCGCTGGTGCAGAGACTCCAGGAAAGCGGACGTACCTTGTAGCATTCACGTTGTCACGGCACCACGTTGTCACGGCACCACCATGACAAACATGACACCACCCAACCAGGCAGATGACAAGGGGAGGCAGTTCTAAGATACAGTTTTTAGTATTTTTATGAAGAATGGAGCCTCTAAAGGCCAAGGTGCATGGGGTTCCGTGGGGCCACTCCCATGGGGCCACTCCCCTGAGGCCCTACAGACCCTGTTCTGGGCCCTGGGAGCAGGGCAGCTGTATGGGTGACTTCTGAGGGAAAGTCTTGCTCATGGACAAGTGAACATGTAATTTTCCCAGCCAGCACTCCAACCCCTCCTTTCTGAGCTCAAGCAGTGAGTGCACCCCAAAACCGAGAGTCAGGGGTCCCCCGTGAGGGCCACACCCTCAAGCTCCTTTCACCTTCCCAGCCCCCACAGAGCTGGAGGTGTGGGGAAGCCTGTTGCTGCTGCCCAGGAGGTTGGCAGGACACTCGGGACACCCCGTAACCCCATGAAGATGAAGCTCACAGACCCCCATGGGCTGCACAGAGGAACGTGGGCATCCCCACGGCATGTGCTTCGTGGTGGGGCCGACTCCTCACGCTTCTGGAAGGCGCACAGTGAGAAGAGCCTAAGCGACCGGGCCTGGAGGCCTGAGCTGAGGGAGGTCGGGAGGCCTCTCGGGCTCCTCGAGGCACCAAGATGGCCACTGCAAGCTCCTCTCAGACAGAGTCCAGGGACCTGGGCAGAGCAGGGACTGGTGTCTCAGAGGTGGACAGAGCTGTGTGCTCAGTAAGCAGTGACAGGCCACAGCCTTGCCCAGTGGAGAGGCCTGGTGTCCCAGCCAGGTGAGCCCCCTGGGGTCCCCTGAAGTCTGAGCATCATGTGGTGCCCCCCCACCAATGAAAGCCCCCTAGGAAGGACACCTATGTGGGGAATCTGCGATTTCCATGCATCAGGGCACGTGGACGGGCTTTTAGTAGACGCCTCCTGACTGAGGCGCCCAGATGAGGAACAAAGCTGAGGCTCTTTCCCAAAAGTCAGCATGACATTCAGGAGGGGTCTGGGCCTCAGGCGGATGGAGCAGCTGTGGGAACAAGAAACACACCCCTTGGAGTTCTAGACGACTTTCCAAGGAGCAGACGGAGGTCGCTGGCTGAGGCAAGAGCACCACGAGACAGAGAGTGACCAGGACACAGGAGCAATATGGAAAGCCTGTGGGCTGGCCTAGCCCCGTTAGATGCCTTTGGGCCTTACCAGGAATTGTCTGCATCAGTCCATCATCCCCCCAGGCACGGGGTAGACATTGACTGGGATGGCCACCCCTGCCTCACCTTCCTGCCCTGCACACAGGCCCTTCCAGGGGATCCTCACTGCAAAAGCTGGTGGGCCACCCTTGCTTCTTCTCCAGTTTCTGGGGTTGAACGGGGCTCCCAAGAGCTGCATTGTCATATCTACACCTGAGGAGGAAGTCCACAGTCACCTGGTTAAGAAAGCCCCAAAGTGTCCTGGTGGGTGGGTTGCCCCAGGTTAGTCCCACCTCCGCCCATCTGTGGCTCTATTACATGACCCTTTTGGGGGCGTAGCAAGTGAGTTCAGTTTCTTGTAGTCAAGAAGTCCCCAGCACTCTCGGACTTCCTGGAATGACTGGCTGTGCCCTGCCTCCTGGCTGCAGCCATGTGGGCAGAAAGACAAAAATTAAGACTGAAAGAATTCAGAGATATGCCATCTAAAGCAGGAACAACAAGAGAGAAGACAGAAATATTGAACTTCAAAACTGAAAACTTCTGTGCTTCAAAGGGCACCATCAAGAAAGTGAAAAGACAATCCATGAAATGGGAAAATCATATAGATATATACGTATGATGAGGAACGTGTACCCATAGTATATAAAGAACTTTACATCTTCACAAATGGCCAGTAAACACATAAAAAGATACCTGATATCATTAGCCATTAGGGAAATGCAAATCAAACAAGTGAGACACCATGTCCCACCCACCAGGATGGCCAAAATTGAAGAAGTCAGATTGTAACAAGTATCCGAGAAGGTGTAGGGTAATACGACCCTGCCACACACATGGTGGTGGGGCTGCGAAGTAAGGCTGCCACTATGGAAAACGCCGGGGCCCACAGGCAGGTGGGTCCTCACATAGTTCAATAGGGAGCTACCACGTGACCCAGTAAGTCCGCTCCCCAGGTCGCACCTGACAAAAACGGAACTGTCCACACGAAGCTTGTGCACGCAAGGCTTGTGCAGCTCTGTTCACAGGAGCCATAAAGTGGAAGTAACTCAGACGTCCATCAGCAGACGGGCGGATGAACAAAGCATGGTCAGCCCGTACACTGGGTTTTATGCAGCCGTGAGAAGGAACGGCGTTCTGACACGTGCTGCATCATGGAGGAGCCTTGGAAATACTACGCTCAGTGAAAAAAGCCAGACACAGAAGGCCACACATCACATGATTCCATTCACACAAATGTCCAGAGCAGGGACCTCCATAGAGACAAGGAACAGACTGGCTCCCCGGGGCTGGGCTTGACAGGAACAGGAGGGGTGAGGCAACAAAACTGTTCTAAAACTGACTGGTGATGATCAAAGGTATTGAAAACCCTCGAATTGTACACTCTCAGTGGGTAAGTTAGAGTATATGATTTACATACCTATAAAGCTGGTAAGGGTTAAATTTAAAAGCTTTTCCAGGTAATCCAGGTCAACATGGAACACACGAGAACTTTCTGCTGCCTAGCTCTGTGTGACAAGGTAGATGTGACCCCAGACACTGGACAGCCCAGGGCAGGCCAGCCTGGGGGGCATGACAGAGCGGGGATTGCTTCCAGGAACGCTCACACACCATCCTGGCCCTCGAGCCCTTGAGCTGTCTACATTCAACAAAGACCAAAGCCTCAGGAATGAGACTCAACGGTGCCTGCCAGCACACCTGGCCGGGCATCCCAGCCAACCTCGCCCAAGACAGTGTGCAGTGGCAGGCTTCCCAGCATCTGTGAGCATCCTCGATGGACACCTGAGCAACAGGGGAACGTGTGAGCCACCTCTCAGAGCCCTGGGCCTGGTCACCTGTGCTCAACCCCCTCTACATAAGGGACAGGCTGCCAGCACACCTTTCCTTCCTCTGCCTTCTTCCGCACGGCTCCATACAGGACTGTACCTGCACACAGGTTGCACGCCTATCCTCCAGCTGGTACAGGGTGATGGGTAGAGACACAAGGCATTTGGGAAGGCTTCAATCTCTAAGCTGTTACTTTGCATAACCCACAATAGTATTATTGCTATTGTCAAAAACACATTAATAGGACACATGAAACCACCAAAGATGACAGACCATTATGTTCTAAACTGAGGGTTAAAGGTGCATATAAGTTTGTGGGAGACAGAGAAAGGGGCTAGGAGAATCTGGGAGGGTTGCTCAGAGAGAGGGGTCCTAGACCCATGTCCTGGAGCTGGAAGGTGCCCATCTTTAGGGCAAGAGCCTAGCCTAGGTGCAGGCCCAGCAGAGGTCCCTGTCCCCTGGTACCAGGATGCCTGCTTGCATGAAGTAACCCACACTATGGCCAGACCTCCAGCTGGGGTCCTGCAGGAGGGCTGGTGGGAATGGCTCACAGTTCACATGCCCTATATTCACACCTCTGTTTGTAGCTTGGTTCCAGGCTGGCAGTCACCACAGGGTCTGCAGGGGTCAGGGGCGGGACTCTGGTTTTGTCATTGACCAGCTGCGTGCCTGGGGGAATCACATGGCACTTTGGGCCACTGTAAAGTGGGTGATGACAGCCCCTGCCCCTTGATGGCCTGAGAACTGGACGAGATGAAACATGTGAATCATCTACTGGGCTTGCCTGGACATCAGCTCTTCGATGCCTGTTATCCCAGGGGCAAGGGGTCCCGGCGGCGGAGGGGGCTAGCTGCATTGGTGAGCTGGGGAGGCCCAGCTACATCAAGGAAAAGAAGGTGGGCACCTGGGCAGATAAGTAACCTCACCATGGCCGTCCACCTCCAGGGTTTGGAGCTGGCACCAGGCCACTGGGGGGTCATCCATGACTGGCGATGTGGGAGTGACCACACAGTTACAGCATCTGCTGAGCTGAAACCACTGTGGGAGCTACAGGTGCTTGGTGGGCAAGGGAAGTTCAGGGGGGGCAAGGGGAGAAGTTGAGCAGAAGCGCCAAGCTGGGGCCCAGGGAGGAAGTGAGGAAGGATGGTTTCTCCAAAGAAATATACAGAAGAGGGCAAGGGGTCCCCACATGGTGAAGGATGCAGGGGCAGGAACGGAGAGGGTGTCGAGGGAGGGAAAGGTGTGCCCGCAGCCTGTCTCTACGTAGAGGGGGTTGAGCACAGGTGGCCAGGCCCAGGGCTCCCGGAGGTGGCTGCATGCTCTCCCATTGCCCAGGCGTCCAGGAAAGGCCCTGCCCCAGCCAAGGCCAAAGTTGGGATGGGGAGTCATGGTGTACCCAGCCCACAGCCCAATGGGGGTTTCCTGCCCTAAATTACTGTGGGGCAGAAAGAGGCTGGAGTTGGACCTCTGGAAAGAAGTCAGCTGGTCCATACCAGCCAGGCCAAGGCTGGGAGTTGGTCCTGTGCAGAGACAGTCCCCTCTTTGGCTCCTTCTCCAAGGTCCTGCTCCCATGGGTCTCCTGTCCTCTGAATCCTCCCTCCCAAGCTTACTCCCCCACCCACCACATCATCAACTACAAGGATGCAGATTGTGTTTCTAAAGTCCTGGGCAGTGCCCCAGGGTCCTCTCCTGTGAAAGGAGGGGCTCTCCATTCCTCTAGAATTAGGGACCCCGTGACCTAGGATGGCCTAGTCAGAGGGATTCCCCAAAAAGGTTAGCACAGAACCGAAGGGGCCACTGCAGCCCTTGATCACTCTCTCATACGCGGCCCGGATCCTCGTCGCTGACGGGCACCTTCCTCTCCAAGTCTCGGAACTGGCACACGCCCCAGCAAGGCCAGGCCCGGACCGAGCGACTTGGGGCCTGGATGTGGGTGGGGGTCGAGGTCCGGGGGGCGGTGCGCTGCGGACGGTGGCCGCGGGGGGCGCTGCGGGGGCCGACGTTAAAGCCTGAGCGCGGGCGTGCGCGCTCAGAGGGAGCCGGACCGTTTCTGTAGCTGCTGTCGCCGCGCCCGCCCACCCCAGCGTCCCGGCTGCACCGGCCACCGGAACCCCACTCCTCCGACTTGGCGCGGAGGCCAGGCGCCCGGTCCATGCGGCCCCTGCTCCCGCCCAGCCCGGGCACCGGACTCCAGACCCACACCTGAGCGCGCGCCCGGAGCGCGGGCGGCAGCCAGGGGCTGGGGCAGGATGGGGAAATTTCAGTCCAAGCACGGTGAGACGCGGGCCCGGGACGGGCGGGCGGGGCGGGCGCCGGCCACTTACTGACCCTTCCCTCTCCCGCGTCCTCCCTTTGGCGCGCCGCAGCCGCTGCAGCCTTCAAGCGGAGAGAGAGCCCTGAAGGTGAGCGGGCCGGGTGGGGCGGCGACCCGGCCGGGATCCCTAGCCGAGAGCCAGACGTGCGTTCTGCTCTAGTGCCATCGGGTGGGGGGACGACGTTGCGGCGGGGTCTCCGAGAGCGCGTAGGCCCCCACCCCATCCCATCCCCGCCCCCAGCCCCGGCTGCCCAGCTGGAGCCCTGCGCCCCAGGCCTCACGGAGATGGGGTGGGCGCGCCTGGCGGCGGGGCACTTTTAAGGCGCAGCGCCCGCGGGGCTCACCTCGAGTCTCCTTCCCTCCTTGGTGCCCGGTTCCCGCGCTTCCTCTCGCCGGGCCGCAGGGGACAGCTTCGTGGTGTCTTCGTACTCAAGTGGCCGCAAAGGCATGGTGGAGGCGGAGCGGCGCGGCGGCACGGAGCACCGCGCGCGGGACAAGCAGGTAGGCGTGGCGGGATTCGGCCAGGGGGCTGGGCCCCACAGGGCCAGGGGAGGCCAGTACCAGAGTTGTGCCCCCTCGCAGGACCCAGACCTGGAAGGCGCAGGCCGAGATGGCCGGGCGGGAGTGATGCCAGCTGGGCAGAGAGAACCTGTCCCTCCCAGCCTCCACAGTCCAGGCTCTGGTGGGGTGAGGGGCGGGGGGGTTCGTCCCGACGGCGAGCCGTTAACATCCCAGGCTGGAGGCTTGGGGGAGAGGGCACGATTTGCTTTAGGATCAATAGCTTGCACAGCAAAGATGACCAGAAATTGAGGCCTCCCATCTGCAGGGTGGTGACCGCTGGCCTGCAGGGAGGCTCATGGGAAAGCCAGGCTCCA
Source organism: Micronycteris hirsuta (assembly GCA_004026765.1). Lineage (NCBI taxonomy): Eukaryota > Metazoa > Chordata > Mammalia > Chiroptera > Phyllostomidae > Micronycteris > Micronycteris hirsuta. Next base: position 8,771 of record PVJI01020071.1, on the reverse strand, counting down.
TGTGGACGAGGGAGGGGCACCCAGACTGCAGGCGCTTCCAGAGGCTGCAAGGGTCCTGCTCAGGTGGATTTGGAAGGTGTTGCATCCCAGAAGCAGAGAACTGCAGGCCAGAGAGTTGTGGGGGAGCACCAGAGGGGCCTTGGACAAACCAGAACTGTGCACGTTTGCCAAGCAGGAGAGAGTGGACGTTAGATGGGCGTCAGTGTGACCTGGATCTGGGTGGATGGCCACAGCAGATGGCTGACACCCCTGCTCCCCCAGTGCTTGACCCCCAACACCCTGTCCCCCTGCTCATGGGAAGTCATCTCTGTTTTTGGAATGACGTTCTTCCGGCCAGTTGATAAGTGAAAAGTTCTGAGTGTATTTGAAAACACTGCAGCTCACCCTGGGAAGGGCCCAGATTCGCCCTGAAGTTAAATCCAAACTGGAGTTAGAGTGCCTGCTTTCTGGAAATGGAGGTTTAACCTCACACCTGTGAAGGCAGGAAATATATTTGAAGGAATTTTCTAAGTTCATCATAGTAACGTTGGATGGTAATGTTAGATAAACCTGTGCTTCTCCGGGGCATAAGGGAGGGTACCCAGGAGCAGCCCAGGCCTGCCTCCTCCCTCTGAGGGAGGTGGGGGTTTGATAACCGGATGGTGCCTCTTAGCTTGGTTCTCCTATGTGTGGCATATAAATGGGGTAGGCAGGAAGCTGTGTGGGCATTAGCTTCATGGTCAAGGGTTTAGGCTGGGCCTGGTTCTACCAGCTATACTGCCTGGGCCTCTTCCCTGGGGGCATGCATGGGCACGCTGGACCTGGCAGTGTCCACTCAGTCCTTAGGACTGTCTGGGCTCTTGCCCTCATTTGTTCAGAAGGCAGCAGCAATAAAGAGGGCACTTGCAGCAGCACCAAGCAGTGCGTCTTCTGGGCTGAGGGGCTCACTGGGAGGACGTTCTTGAAATGAAAACACGCTGGTGTCGCTGTGAGGTTGTCAGAGCTGGGGTTGGAACTGGCTGGAACTCCACGCTCCTGGGACAGTTTTTGAAAGAATGGCGTGGGAGTTGGCTTGGGTTGTTCCCTTTTCATTTTGCCCTCTGCCACGGTCTGAACGTTTGTGTTCCCCCCCAATTCATATGCTGAAATCTACCCCCCAAGGTGATGGTGTTAGGAGGTGAAGCAATAAGGAGGTGAGCAGGTCACAGGGGTGGAGCCCTGATGGATTATTGTCCCCAAGAGCTCCCTGTCAGGCCTGCCACAGGAGGACACGGCAGGAAGGTGCTGTCTCTGAATCAGAGAAGGGCTCTCAGCGCGTGCTGAGTCTGCTGGGGCCGCGATCGTGGACGTCCAGCCTCCAGAGCTGTGAGAAATAAATTTCTGCTGTTTATAAGCCACCCCAGTCTGCAGTATTTGTTGGAGCAGCCTGAACAGATTAAGATGTGCTCATTTCATGAAAGAAAGTTCCTTTTAACACCAAGATGTAGAAAGAGCAAAATCTCAGAATAGAAGATGGTCCTAGCACACCCAGTGGGTGTGACGTGCGCCTCCCTGCCCTGAAGTTCACTCCGCGTGTCCATGCAGGTCAACCCCAGTGCACCATGTTGCCCCCAAACTGTGGCAAATGACCACATGGTAATAAGGTGCATCTGACTGTCCCCTGCTCTCCCCCACCTCCCCAAACAAAGGATGCGAAGGTTGTTTTGCCCATGAATTTTTAGTGAGCTGTGTTGGCTCCTGGTATCTACTTAGTGCACAGCTAAAACATTCTTCTAAATATTAGCATTTTCCAGGCAGGTGCGCTGCCTGTGTCACGGTGTAAAATAGTGTTCCTTGTTGATTCTGAGAAAAGCTGCAGTCTGCTCATGGCAGAACCTGCATCAATTCATTGCTGAGTACCCCTGAAGGGCCAGGGCTGTGCCAGGGTGATGTGGGATGTTGGCAAGTACAGCACAGGGAATCTAAGAAGTGGAGTAACTGAGGTCATACATGTGTTAAAATTATAAGAAGTGACAGGCGGTAGCACCAGCAGTGCTTGGCAGTGCTTGGCAGTGCTATTTCTGAAGGTGGAGCCAGCCACAGAGCAGCAGGGGTCCTGGTTACAGGTGGGGCCGGCCACGGAATGGGAATCATGGTGAGGCTCTGCGGAGACATGGCTGTCCCTAGGCTGGAAGCATGCCCTTCCCTGCACACCGTTGCTCGCCATCTGTTTGCCTCTCTGCAATTTCTCCAGCAGAAAAGTTCAGAAGATAAGAATCACTGCTAACAATTGAAATTTTGTTGTGGATAAAACACAGATTTCCATTAAGTAAGCCTGAAAAAGGGATGTTTTGGCAACTTTGGAGGTGGCGATTTAACTGAGACTTGAAGCAGAAGTGCAAGAGTCCAGGAGGCCACTGGGGCCTTGCCTACTGAATGGTGTGACTCGCGGCTGCCTTTGCTTCTCCGCTCCCAAGGCTTTGTGACAGGCAGCTGGGAAGGGCTCTGCTCGCACTGTCTTGGGTGGGTCTCAGCTTTAAGGATCTATACACCAGTTCCACACATGTGCACATGACCGTTTTGTGTGCGCCGACATTTTGCACATGTTCCCAATGGAGGCAGCCTTGCAGGGACTCGAGATGGTGAGCCCTGAAACCCCACAGAGAGACTCACCTCTGGACAAGGCACTGGCTTCCAGCAAACTCCATCTGCCCTGCATGTGGTCTTGTCCACAGGTGGCCTTTCACTGCTTTTGGAATCTGGGGATCGGGTCCCCCTTGTCCTGGCAGCAGGCTTTCATCCCATGGTGATGCGGCAGGGCTGCTCCGTCCTGCTCGCCTGGCAGCCTGGGAGCCAGCGCTCACCTGCCCACCTACCCACCAAACCACCAGAGCACATGGCAGCAGCAGGATTTACAGATCTTAGTTAAGAGCGGTTGAGATGTTAACTCTGGCTTCTTGTTGGAATCCCTGGGAAATTCCTTGGCTTTGTGTGAAGTCTGGACACCACTGCATCTGCAATGAACACAGCGAACTGCGGTGCGAGTTGGGAGTAAACCGCGGGCTTGTAGGAGACACCCAAGAGCGATGAGGACGTATGGATGCCGTGGCTCGTCCTTGGCTGTCTGGCCACAGGCCTCACGGAAGGAGACTTTCAGTGAGACAGGTGCAGGTCCTCCAGCCACAGTGCAACTCCTCAGGATGGCCTTCAGTCTTCTGTGACCTGTGCTCTGGGACACTAACCTCATGGAGTGCCGGCCTTTGCAGGGTGTCTGGGCACCAGGGCCGAGAGCTCTTCACTTCTTTTGGCGTCCGTGGTGGGACCCTGCAATACCAGCAGCCGTGTCTCTGCCCTCACACGTGGCCCTGCTGTGTGGTGAGGCTGCCACAGATATGCACAGAAGGCTCATGTGGATGTGGGGGCGCTGACAATAGTCCTGGGGGTCCAGGCCTCACCAAGCACCAGGGGCCTCTTCCCAAGGTCAGCTGCATCAGCCTCTCACTCCCATCCATGCTTCTGAAATTGCAAATGGCTCTCCTGGACCCCACTCTACCTAAGGATGAGCCAAGTGGTCCCAACTAATTCACACCCGAGGAGCAGGTCACTGTGAGAAACGCCTCCTGGAAAGGGGTGATGGGACTGACGTAAGGACCCCGTGAGGGAGTTTGCTGCTCTGGGTGTGTTTCCGAAGTACACAGCTGAAGTTGGCATCCTTTCCTCACCTGGAAACGTGGACAGGTGCTGTCTGCAGGCAGGACTCTCAGAGAGGGAAGGAACCACTGTACTCACCTGGCTGTCCCCCGTGTCGGTGGGGATTGTAGGAGGTGCTGGGGCCATCTGTGGGCATGCAGCCAACAGCATCAGACACTCAGGAGGGGATGAGGGCAGTATGGATGACTGGATGCTGTGCGCCTGCACCCGCCCCAACCAGATGCCCATGGAGGGGCTGCTGTGGATGGTAGCTCAGCCCCCTAGGGGCAGTGTGTGCCCACCTCTAATTAGCTCAGGCATGGGCACCCTTGTGGTGTGTGTCAAGGACTCTGATGTCCATGAGGTGAGGCTAAGCTCAGATCCGTGATGGCCACGGCAGGGCCAGAGGCCAACTGCAGAGCCTCTTCCCCATGCTAGGACAGTGGTCAGCAAAGGACTTCCCCTGAGAGGCTGGTTTTGAGAGAAGCGCCCAGAAAGCTGTTGGAGGTGCAGCACGTGCTACCGGCCTGCCCAAGGGACACGGCACCTAGACGTGTGAAGATGTGTTCTCGTGGGGCAGTGGCTTCAGAGGACGTTGACCCTCCATGTCCACAGGGACACGCAAGCCCCACACGCAGACAAGGCCAGGGCTTAGAAGGAGAGTTCGGGAAGTACGAGGGGCATCACTGCAGTTTGGAGTTGGGGGATTTCGCGGACAGAGTGAAGGAACTCTGACTGCATAGGAACGTAGGAACATAGACTGCAGGACAGCTCTGTGGCAACTTCCTCAGGCACACACAGCCCACGTGGCTGCTGAATGAGCTGAGATTTCAGCTGCCCAAAAGGAAAAGAACAGACCCAAAGTCACACTGCCCTCATCAGGGAGGTGATGGTTAGCCAGTACCGGAAAACACCATGCTGCATCCAGGTCGCTCCTGTCACTTATTTCTCCTACATTTTTACTGTGGATACGTCATTTGAATCCCTTTGAGGGTGTTCGCTGTTGAAGAGCTTACATCTTATCTTTTCCTTAAAAATCCACGCTAATTTGCAGTCTTCAGAAATCAGCGCTGAGCCCTGGCAACATTCTGGCCAAACGGCTGACTTTCGGAGGGGGTGAGAGCACAGACCGGGACATGTAAACTCCTGAGTACGGAGGGAGGGCTGCTGTTGGTGCAGGGAAGCCACACTGCCATGGAGGTGACCAGACAGCAGCTCCTGGCCCCCGGGCCCAGAAATCGGTGTGAGCTGGACAGAGCCCTGGTGAGGGGAGTGAGCCTGATCCTTTGGACTCCAACACTGCGGAGCCTGAGATGAGCTCGGGGTGATGAGCACAGGCCATCAGCGACTGCTCTGTCCTGGGCACGTGACCCCACCATGCACATAGGACACTGGGCCTCCCGAATCTTCCTAAGCACCGTGACCCTCCTGTGCTGGCAAGGAACAGACTAATCTCTCATTTATTTGAGCAGCAAAGTGACCAGTGAACTCTGTATTTTAGAATCATCTTTCTTTTAAAAAAAAAAATTTGTTGTTATTCTGTTATGGTTGTCCCAGTTTTCCCCCTTTGCCCTCCTCCACCCAGCCCACCTCCAGCTCTCACGGTCATTCATACATGTTCTTTGACTAGTCCCTTCCCCTTCTTTCCACCGTCATCCCCTCCCTCCCTCCCCTCTGGCTGCTGTCAGTCTGTTCCATGTTTCCGTGCCTCTGATTCTATTTTGCTCAGTAACTTTGTTCATTAGATTACTCTTATAGGTGAGATCATATGGTATTTGTCTTTTATCGCCTGGCTTATTTCACTTAGCATAATGCTCTCCAGTTCCATCCATGCTGTCACTGAGGGTGGGAGCTCCTTCTTTCTTTCTGCTGTGTAGTGTTCCATTGTGTAAATGCACCTCAGTTTTTGATCCACTCATTTACTGATGGGCACTTAGGCTGTTTCCAGCACTTGGCTATTGTAAATTGTGCTGCTATGAACACTGGGGTGCATAGGGTCTTTTGGATTGGTGTATTAGGGTTCTTAGAATCACCTTTCTTTTAAACAGTGCCTGGTCCTCCTTCACCCACTGTCACTTGGGGGACCATGACTTGTCCTGAACTGGCTGGAATGGGGCAGCACATCCCTGGCTGTGCCAGGCCACAGACCTTCCCCGGGTGTGGGAATGGGATGGCACTGTCCTACCACTCTCCATCCTGTCTCTCTAGGCTGGGGTCAAGGGTCTGGTCACTTTTTTCCTCAGGAGGTAAGAGGTCAAGGCCCATGTCCCCTGTCCTACACCCCCCCGCCCCCCACCACCGCTGTATGGCCAAGGAGCACCAACCCGGCTGCCCCACCAGATTGCCGAAGATAACAACTGGAAATCCCATGCCGTGGTCATTTTAAATCATCTTCCTAAGGCTCACCCCCCCGAGATTTCCCTTACGTGGTGGTGGTTAGTGAGAAGTGGCCTGTGTGGCCACTCAGCCACCCACACCCAGCCCCAGGCCGGGTGTTGCTGCTCACCTTCGTGTCTCGAGATCACAGTTTGTCGTCCACGGCTCACAGGCCGTGTGCTTCTGCTGGGAGGCCTGTGAGGGAAGTTGAAGGGACAGATGTGAAGAATCTGGAATAGGAACTGGCTCTGGCACTGCTAGGCAGGGGTGGTTCCGCATCCTCTGCCACAGGTGGGCTGTGAGGGGGGCTGTTGGACAGCAGCCCACGCGTGGTCAGTAATCACCAATGTCAGGCTCCATTCCCTGCCTTCTTGAGCTCTGGCACTGAGTGTTTCTGGGCTGGAGGGCATGAGGCTGTGGATTTGCACCAGGATCGGTGAGCTGTACCCGCGGGGTCATCCTGCTTATGAAGGAGTGTCGTGCAGTGTGGGCAGGCACTGAGCAGGTGTGGGGGACAAGGGATCATGTGACCCTGACTCTCCTCTTCTCAAGAAGGGAAGCCTGTGCCACCATCTTTGAGCTAGCGGAGGCTTGGTTTATGGAAGCAGCAGTTCGGGCCTGACCTGGGCAGTTCATCTCCCGAAGTGAGTTGTACAATAGGCGGGATATGAGGAAAGCCACTGGCTGGGTCACTTTGATGTCATCACCCTCAGCTATTCCTGCAGGTGTGAAGTGGAACCTCTCCCTGGTAGGCACCTGCCTCAGAAAGTGTCTGGATTTGGAAGGAAAGGCCTGTGTTGTCCCCAGAAGTTCTCGGGGCAGCCCCTGAGGCCCAAGGCAGCTTGTAGGCAGGCCCAGCCGGGACAGACCGCAGCCCCTGCAGAGCTGCTCTCTGTGGGGAACTGCAGGCAAAGGGCTGTTCAGGGGTAGCCTGCCACACCCCTGCCTTAGGCTCCTCTCCTGGGCCATGCGAGTCCCCATCACAGCCTCACTGGGTTGTCCTGGCCACCTGGCCTGTACCCACTGCAGTTTCGTCCCCTTTACCTGTGAGGAGAGCAGGGGGGTAGGACAGGTGAAACACCCTTCGTGCTGTTGGGTTAATGCTGAGCTTCCAGGAGAGCAGAGAGAAGTGTGCAGGCAGGTGTGCTCCCTGCCTCACGTGGGGCAGCCTGCTGGCCCCTGGGGTTCCACCCAGCAAGGTGCTTTTGTGATGATTCCACATGTGTGGAGTGAGGAGCTGACCGTGTCACAGCAGAAAACCCATCTGGTGTGGGAGAGGGTGGGCCTCCGTGGCCTCGGGTATGGGTTCCTGGGGCAGCTGTAACCGGCACTACAGATGGGGGTGGGGGGTGGCCTAAGCGACAGGAATGTATTGTCTCTCTGGCCGGAAGTCTGAGGTCAAGGTGGTTTCTCCTGGGGCTGAAGACCATCCCCTACCCACATCCTCACATCCTCACGTCCTCACGTGGTCATCCCTCTGTGTGTCTTCCTTTTCGTGTGGTGTTCTTTTCCTCAGGACACAGGTCATATTGGATGAGGCACCACCCTGATGTTACCAATAACATCTGCAATGACCCTAATCCCAAATAAGGTCGCACCCACAGGCTCTGGGGGCAGGACCTCCCCATACGAATGCAAGTAGGGCACAGTGCAGCCCCTAGCAGGCCACGGGTTTCCCTCGGCAACCTTCTCCCCGCACCCTCCTCTTCTCGCTGTCTCTGCCCGCTGCTGGCCTGTCCGCGATGATGCGTGGAGACGCAGTCCGTCCCAGCTGGAGGATGCACTCCACTCTCAGCCTTGGCCCCCAGGCACCTCTTCCTATCTTTTTACTTTCTGAACCGAGTCTTTTTTGCTGTACGCCGACTCTGCATTGCCATCCGAGGCCCCCTCCATGGCCCCCTCACGTTTTCTGAGCCCCCAAGTACGTAGGGCTGGAAATGCTGTTTGTCCATCCTGAGTCTCTCCGCATTGCTCACCCCACTGTAAGAGGGTTTTCCGTTTTCCTTGGCTCTGGCCCCCGACCTGGGACCTGTCATTTGGGAGAGCAGGTCCAAAGGGTGTCTGGGCCTCAGATGGCAGAGGCTCCCGTGGTCTCCTCCTCCAACCTGTCGCAGACCAGTGTCCCCTAGCACCGGAGCGCCCCACATCCCAGCCAGGTGGCCGCCCCGCACCCTAGCTTTGGGAAGGTCTTGGGCGTCACTGCTTCTCCATGAGCGTCCCCTACCGCCATCTGTAGGTCCCCCGGAAGGGTTCCAGGGGAGGTGGCGCTGGGGAGGGGAACTGTGAGCTGCATTTTCTGTTTCCTGTTTCTAGAGCCATTCCTGTAACTCCTTCGGGTTGTTTTGGTTGGAAGAAGGAAGGGTGGATATTTTTCTGTGGTTCAACTATCCCCACTTTAGCTCTTGTAAGAAAGTGTTCCCCTGTTCTCATCTGGAGAAGAAAATGCCTTGAAATGCTCCTCCCTCTTTGAGCACTCATTTCCTTTCCCTGCGACAGACATAAAGAACCTCTGCAAGGGCCGGGCCGGGCTTTCTCACGCAGGCCGCACCGCCAAGCCAAGCCGGTCTGCCTGCTGAACACGCTCACGGTGAGGCAGAGGCCAAGCTTGCCCCTGCCTCACTCTCTTCTCAGGAGTTGGGCATCACTGTCCTCCCCCTCCCCCTCCCCTCCTACCTCCCTCTTCCTCCCCCTCCCCCTCCCCCCTCCTTCCCCTCCTCCTGCTCCTCCTTCTTCTCCCCTCCTCCTCT
>PVJI01020070.1:0-29755 GCA_004026765.1 Micronycteris hirsuta | reverse complement strand
GAGTCTTGAACATTTTTATTCTATTACAGTGTTTATTATAGTGTATATTATCATATGTTTACAGGCCTATTTCTCCAGCTCATTTGTGGGCTCCCAAATGGCTAAGATTCTATCTCGTAAATATTTTTATCTCCTGTGCTTAGCCTGTATGGCAGTCAAAATATACTTTTGGACATTTTAAAATTTATATATTTGTTTTAAAATATTGAAGAAAATCTTCAGAATATCCAAAACCATCACTCCCCCCTCCAATGACTTCAGTGCAGCTATTTTTATTCTTGCATGTTGTTTTCAGTTTTATTTATACAATGCATATTTTCAGTGACTACCATTTTGAAATTTAATTATTCACTCAGTCATTCAAAAATAATTGGTAAGGCCCCAAGCTACACGTTGGGAATAAAATAGGTGGGTAAAATGAGTTCAGTTTCTGCCTTCCTGGAGTTGAGGACTAGTAGAGGAGACAAATAGTTATCAAATAAACATAAGTAAATGTAAAATTACCATTTTGGTAAGTGCTAAGTTGACACATGTATAACTGGAAGAGTTTTAAGTAGTAAGAAATCAGAGACATTGAAGAAATATGGCTGAGCTTAGATCTCAAAGCTGAAAAGCAGTTAATTAAGTGACCCCCCCCCCGCCCCCAGCATTTCAGGAGGAAGCAGCATCATGGTCAAAAGCCGGTGTGCATGGAAATGGGTGAAAGTGTAAAGAGGCTGCAGTGTGCACACTCAGGTCTTTCTTCTAGCAGGAAGGTATACATCCACTAAGTACATGATTAATGTTTCACTTACGGATTTGATTTCTCCCTCAAAATATACCAGATTTCTTAGGTTGCTGCTTTAGTTTTTCCTCTAAATCATCTATCTTCTTTCACGATTTGCTTCTTTGTTTTTTCTTCTGTATATTTTCACAGATTTTTGAATATAAGCTCATCATTGATTTGTTTTTTTGGCCATTGTCTTCTTTTAACCTTATCCAATATATATTTTAATTATACTCTTGCATTATTTTGATTCCTTGCAAGCTTTTCTTACCTTACTCATATATGTTGAATTTTTCCTCTTTTTTACCCTAAAATTTGTATTTCTGTTTAATAAATGCCATTGATATAAAGATTAATATTTATTCCGGATTCTTGGATTCTGAAGTAGATCAAATAATCTGAGGCATATATTTTAATGTTCCTTTCCCTTATTGTACATATCACATTTATAAAAATAAATGCATTCTTTGAAGTCATATCATTTTTTAATTATATAACATTTTATCATTTAATTCTGTTAATGTTCTTCCTCCTTCTAAAGTGTAAGTTTTATGAGTGTCCTTTGTTTTTATTTGTTATTATGTTTTACTTTTCTTGATAGATGTTTGACATTCAATAATTGTTGAATAAATAAATATTTGAGATGTTGCTTTTATTTGCAGTATTTTAAAAAATTGCTTCATAATTTCTCTCTTTATTTACACTGAGATAGGATCCCACCAGACTTGTTACTTAGTAAGCTAGCAACGGAGTGGTTTTTGAAATTTCTGCCTGCATGATTAATGAATCTCTTAGGTCTGCAGCCTGATAATAGGTTGATTACATACCTCCCAGGGCAGTTCCTAGATCTTAGCAAGTTGTGTGACTTAACTGTACTCAGAAATATCTCCCCCTACCCTACAGTTTGGTTTCCTGTATCTCTTTATCAAGGACTCTATATGGAGGTTTGTTTTTTTAAAAAAGTTGTCCAAGCTGTATCACAAATGCTTTGAATCAGAATCTCCAGGGTAGGTTTAAGATTGGGCCCTTTAAAAAAAGTTTCACAGGTGATTCTGGTACCCCCAAATATTTCTTTTAACCTCCTGGGATAAACACTATGATTTCTAGCATTCACTATAATAAAGCTGCTGTCACTAGCAAATGTGATATTCTAAAATTTGTTCTCTTTCACAGTCCTTGTTCTACTTGTGGGGATATGAAAGACGTCTCTTTGTACATCAAAAACAAACCAATAAACACACACAAAAAACTGTGTAATTTAGAGACAGCTCATAAATTACCTGGTGCAGTTTTGACTTCTTCCTGAGAGCAGACAGATGAAATGAGGACACATCTTTAAAATGGGCTTTGCTTTTTCATGTTAATATCAGTTTTTCTTAATTCTTTTCCATGAGCCCCCCAAAACAAAACATTCTATAATATGTTGTCTGACAATCATAGCTTGCAAATTTTGTTTATCTCTATTTTCAGCAGTATTTTAATGGGAGGTTAGAAGAAGATGTACTGGGTTGCTAGATAAAACTCAATTTTGAATTATAAATGAATAAGGTCTGTGAAATATATGGCTTAATGCATGAATGACAGACATCGTAATGGCATAAATCCTCCATTGTACTAGACTCCAGGCTTCAGTAACGCATTCCAAACTGTTTTTTCTTTTTTGTGAAGATAATTCTACTTTTCTCCTTATTTATGCTATAAATTTCTCTCTTCATTTTTTCACCTCTACCTATTCTCTTCTAGTCACTGGTTTTATTGAGTTGCATTACCTGAGCAAACACGTTTTCTTCTACTATATACTACTTGCACTTGAAATGTGTGTGGATCATATATTCTAATCTAAGTACAAATGCAGTCATGTAATTATGAGTATTCCCATTCATTTCCACTTACAGTTTATTTCATTATTATAAATTCATAGGTAATTCATTGTTCCATCATGTGTAACGAGTGTGGGAATGGTCAGTAAAAGGACCAGAAAATGCTCAAAAATAACATTCTATTGAATTAATACAACGTTGGTTGAAACACAGCAACAGAAGGCTTTTCCCCCTCCTTTTACATGTAGGGTTCAGTGTCTGCTCTGGCAGAAGGTACAAAATGTCCATTATTATTCAAGAATTCTAAGTTCATTTCATTCTCAGTTTTTCTTCCATTTTCTGATCCTTTGGTCTCTTTTCCTTGACACATTTCTTCATAGCATAAATTAATACAACATACAAAATAACTGTTGCAAATTTGAGGCATCCAATCAAGCCAAAGTAGGTATTTCTGTGAAAAGAGAAGTTCAATTTTTACTTTAAATTGTGTGAAACAATTTACAAGGCTTCTCTCCAGTAGGCAGAAGACCTCAAAAGAAAAAAGAAAAAAATGATGTTTGAAATTATACGTGAAAATATTAAAGTAGCAATTCTAGTGATTTTTTTTACTGGAGCGTAAAGAATTATTGATTATTTTACAAAGAATATTAAGCCACAGAAACTAAGAGTAGTTAATGATCTATCCAAGTACTTTCTATAAGGGAAAGTATATTTGGAATGCTTAACTTTCTCAAAGCCAAATTTTATGTATAATGTGACAGATTATAAAGGAAATGAATTGACTGTGAGATAATCAAATTGAAACCGTTTAGATTGAACCTGGAGCCAAAATTTACCCTTTAGACTTATGGAGTGCAATGTGGCAATTCTTTCCACATGTTCCGGAATTTACGCGTTTTGAACGCAGCTCCGCGTGATTCCCGTGTGGGCAAGTGTGGATCATGTCTGTGGAATAGGAATCCTCTAATGGGAATTTGGCAAAAATGTATCTTAAGAAATTCTCTGACTTGCTGAGCCTCTTCCTCCCAAAGTCCGGAAGCTTAAATTAATGAATCACTGCCTCAAAGTTCTATGGTCCTAAAAGTTAACAGCTCGAGCTAGCTTACCCTCTATTTACTTGTCTCCTGTTTAATGTATACCCTGGTCCTGTCTGCCACCAGACCTGAATTTACATCCTAATGCTCTGTTAACGAGTAAACCTACCCCTGTTCTGTATAATCCCATGAATAATCAATCCAATGTAAATATGTCCTAAAGCCTCTAATAAAAACCCCGGCTAAGCTACCCACGAGGCCTTTTCCCAAGATGGAGGAATTGGTCCCGTGGCCCCGGACTCTCTTCTCCCCGCGTGTCTCGGTATGAGATTCTTTCACGCATTGGGTTGCGGTCACCCACGGATTTCGGCTGGGACGAAATCCCCATGACAGTGCAAAATGCCCTGCAGCGTGGCCTCCTGGGATTATTTCAAAGTGACCTAGCACACATGGTCCATTTCTGTGAGTCTCAACTTGGGTTGCACATTAAAATCACCTGAAGAGATTTAAAAACTACTGTGCCCAGGCCACACCCCTTGACCAATTAAATCAAAATGTCTAGAGATGGGACACAGAAATTAGTACTTTGTAAAGCTCCTCAGGAGATTATAATGAGCAAGAAAGATGGATAAACACTGACCTCGTAGATCAGGAAGCACTCACTGGCCCCATGACACTGGTAACTAAATGATGACAGGCTTTATGGAAAAATTTTTTTGAACAATTAAGGTTTAATTGAAGGTGAATGACATTAATTAATTATATAATTTTGACCTCTTTAAACTTAAGTTTATCAAAATTTCAGTAGGATCTTGTGGTATACTGAATAGGATGAAAGCAATATTTTAAAAGTCTTCAAATATATTTGCTTCATGCTTGGGTTATATCAAGTAGTAATATGATAACGTTAAGCTTTTCAAATATTCCATTGCTATCTAGAAAAATTAATGAGTTTCTTGTTATGTGACTTACTGAGAAAATCTGAATAAATTGTGTTTAAATGTAGGATTGATATCAACATGCATTTCTATTTTTTGGATCAGGAATTGCTGATACTATATGTCTATGCTAGATAAAATCAACAAACAATTATCTGGTTACCTCCAAACAATAAATCCAAAAATTCATGAGGTAACAATTTCACTTTTGGTTGTGCATTCACTGGTGAATGCACAGCTCTTTTTAAGCAATTCCTTTCCAAAGCACTTTCGGCAAAGAAGACAGCCGGCCGAAGGAAAAGTGATGAGGGCTGTGAGTGAGCTCCAGAGTTCCCAGAGTTATACAGGGGTTAGTTATTTCCAGCTTGCCGGAATGGTTCAGGCTTTAGGAAAGATCATGTGGTTGGGCTTATACAGTACGCAGCTTTCTCAGACGGCCTTCTTTCACTTCAATATGCATTTCAGTGTCTGCCTGGTCTTTTTCTAGCTTGGTAGCTCATTTCATTTTTTTCCCTTCACATTTTAGTTTTTAAACTTTATTTTTATTGTTTACACTATTACAGATGTCTCCATTTCTTCTCCTTTGCCCTCGTCCACCCAGTCCTGACGCGCCTTCGCTTAGGCTGTCCCCACACTGTTGTCTGTGGATACGGGTCACACATGCATGTTCTTTGGTTCATCCCTTCACCTTCTTACATTCAGTACCTGCCCCATCCCCTCTGATGCTGTCAGTCACTGTGGAAGGCAGTATGAGTTTCCTCAAAAAATTAAAAACGGACCTGCTTTTTGATCCAGAGATTTCACTTCTGGAAACATATCCTAAGAAACCTGAGACACTGATTCAAAAGAATGTATGAACACTATGTTCATAAAAGCATTATTTACAATAGCCAAGATCTGGAAACAGCCCAAGTACCTATCAGTAGATGAGTGGATAAAAAAGCGGTGGTACCTGTACACAATGGAATATTACATGGCAAAAAAAAGGAAGGAAATCTTACCTTTTACAATAGCATGGGTGGATCTAGAGAATATTATGCTAAGGAAATAAGCTAGTCAGTGAAAGGGAAATATCATATTATCTCACTTATATGAGGAATCTAGTGAAGAAAATAAACAGATGAACAAAATCCATTCTTTTTTAAAAATAATATTCTGCTGTATTAATATACTATACACCAATTTATTTATTTACCTAGTGAAGGACACCTTTGTTACTTCCGTATTTTGGCAATTATGAATAAAGCTGCTATAGATATACCTGTGCAGGTTTTTGTGTGGACATAGGTTTCCAGCTCATCTGGGTAAATAATTAGGAGCACAATTACTTGATTATACCATAAGCCTATGTTTAGCTTTGTAAGAAACTGTCCCACTGTTTTCTAAACTGTTTTCTAAACCGGCCGTACCATTTTGCATTCCCACCAGCAACGAGAGAGAGTTCCTGTTGTCCACACCGTTGCCAGCATCTGGTGGTGTTTATTTTCCGATTCTAAGAGCTTTCTATAAAGAGCTCTTTAGGACATGTGCCTTGCGTCTGTGTTGCGAATAACAAATAATTTTTCCAGTGTATCTTTTGTCTTTGAACTTTGCTTAAGATAAGTTTTGTGATACAAGAATTTCTTTAATATATTATTTTTTTCTACTATGGTTTTGGGGGATTGGGGTCACACTTAGAAACATGTTCCTGCTTCCTAGAATTAAAATAATTTCTATCACTACTTCTTCTAATGCTTGTATTTTCAAATTTTAAATTTATGTATTTGATTAGTCAGCAGTTAATTTTTATTTAAAGTTAAGGTATTATTGCCACAGTTTTTTTCTAGATGGCTACCTACTTGTTTCCATATGAACAGAATAGTATAGACATGATTCTTTCCTTTTTGTTCTCCACTGACCTACGACTAGGGCCCCAGTTGGTCATTTTGCATCGTCCGAGAGAAGGCAGAGGCCATTGAACATAACTGTTGTTGTTGGTCGTTAGGAGAGGTTTTGGAAACAAAATGATTTAAGTAGAAACCCCAGATCTTTTTGTTATTAGTTGTGTGATTTTTGAATACATTATTCATTCTCTAAACATTTTAGTCTCTTCATATTTAAATGTTATTCATATCTTAGTTTCTTCATAAGAAAAAAGAAGAAAAATTGTCCCCTTCTACAGTTTCTATGAGTATTAAAACGAGGCATCAGATTGCCCGATACAACAATGGGTACAGTTTTTTAAATGGTGGCTAAAATTATTAACATTATCATACAGACGATAATATTTCATCCTTTAAGAATTAAAATCAACAAAGGAATAATAGATTAATGAAATATAATCATGACAACTTACCCATATAATTTGGAATTATATATCCTACAAGAGCCTTGCTTCCCCTGGCTGTTGACGGACCACTTCATGCATGCTTTGTCAATCAAAGCTCCAAAATACACAGGTGCTAGAATTCCTCCTGCAACATGAGATGGGGTGTCAAGCCAAGGAGCCCCTTTCAAATGTGATGGGGTGATATTCCATGTTGATACATTTTGGGTTAAGTAAAAGTTGAAAAGTTTGGAGGACTCGTTCATTGTTTTGGCCTAATTCTACTCAAGAATCAAGATAATTAGTAATCTGAAAAGGTAAAGGAGGTCAAATACATGGTGACAGAAGAACAGACTGAGGGGGGTGGGCCCGCAATACAATATACAGATCATGTATCATAAAAATATATACTTGAAACCTGTATAATATTATTAACCAATGTTGCCCCAATAAATTTAATAAAAAATAAAAAAGGGCGCTGGCTGGTGTAGCTCAGTGGATTGAATATGGGCCTGTGAAGCAAAGGGTCGCTGGTTCGATTCCCAATCAGGGCACATGCCTGGGTTGCAGGCCAGGTCCCCAGTAGGGGGCACGTAAGAGGCAACCACACATTGATGTTTCTCTCCCTCTCTTTCTCCCTCCCTTCTCTTCTCTCTAAAAATAAATAAAATCTTTAAGAAAAATAAAATAAAATAAAAAAGGAATCTCAAAAGCTCAAACCACAAATAATAGCACCGACATCTTTTTTCTGCCCTCACCTTGTCACCACACAAAAGAACATTATTTATTTGCCTGTACACTCTGTCCTTCTTATAATGCCAATTAACTTAAGCCTGATTGGTGAAAAGGAGAATGTTGTTAGTAAAACATGAATATTATATTGGTTCATGTGCAATATATATTTTTTTTTGGCAAAGAGAGCTGGAAGAGTGGAAATAGACATGACTTCACAAGGAAATGAAAAAGCTCTCAACTTCTGCCAAGGCAGGAGATTTTTCAGCTCTATTTTTAAGAAAATTAAAAGGTAAGTGCCAACACTAGGACTTCCTCCCCAGAGAAGCACAGGCCAAGCCTCACAGAATGCTGGGCCCTTGGCAGCTGTCCTTCCTTGTCTCAGAGCTCCACATCCACCTTCTCGGTGTCACTGGAGCCCACAATGTGCATCTTTTCTCCATCGAAGGGATGTATTGTTAACACTTCCTGAAACAGACTTGGCTGTCCAAGTCATGGTTCGTGGTGCTGAATTTCTATCATAATGATGCCTAGGCCTCCCGTGGTCTGTTCCTAACTAATTTTTATTTGTGGTTTATGATTTTATACTTGTGAGTCTTTTCAGGAACATGTGTGCTGTCTTATAGCAGAAGTGCGCACCTACTTCTACTGCTATTTTAATAAACTCTGAGATTGGCTCCTAGTTCTAAGCATTGGTAATCTGACCCATAATTTAGGAACATGCTCATTTGGACCAAACTTAATGAATTAAATGTTTTAAGCAACAAACTTGGTCTTAAATCATTATTGGAATTTTAAAATTTCAAATAACTTGTTTTCCAAATACCATTTTCAGTCTACCATACGCTATAGCTCTCCCAACACTTATGCATGTATTGTTTCAAGACATCTGCTTTTGAATTGGGAGTCTGTTAGTCAGCATGTATTTTTCCCATAGAAGCAGACAGGCTCCATTGCGTCATCTATCAGACATATCAAAATAGGATGCTCACAGCTAGGAAGACAGAGTTCCTTTTTTCTATTTCATATTAGAGAAGAACTTCCTTTATTCTCAGTCTTATTTCAGCATAACAAAAGAGAGTGCTGGCCCCCAGATTCTATGTTCATCTGCTCACTTCTATGCTCTAGATTCCAAGTGTAAGGCATCTCCATTGGATCTGGAGAGAGGGAGCTGCTGGGATGGACAGAGGAAGTGAGATTAGAGAAGCGGAGAAGAGAAATCTGGGGAGGGAACTGTAATGGAACCCTGCAGCGCCTTTTCCCCCTCCTCTCCCAGCCCCATCCTATTTCCTCTTTTTACCTTTGAGGATCTGTGGCCCTCCCTGAAATAAACTTCTTTGACAGCCTGTCCATTGTAATTTGGCCACAATGTTATGCTTCTGTCTTTTGCTTGCAAGGGTCCCAGAGATTGACCCCTCCCACTGCCCTTTCCTTCTGTCATAAGCAATTGCCTCCAGGCTGTGCTCTGGCTTCTACCCCAACCCCTAGATGAATGGTACCCTTTTCTCACTTCCCAGGAGTTAGCATATAATGTTAATAGGCACGCACTGGAGTTAAACTAGAAGTTGTTAAGCTAACAGGAATCTGTGTGATCTAAAAGGTAAATGGTAAATAGTATGCTAATGACTTCATTTGAATATTTAGAATAGGCTTTTAGCCTCAAGCATCTACCGTCTATGCCTTACTCTTTAACAACAACAAAAAAGGCAATTTCCTCAGCTTTCATTCAAAACAACCCCTTATTCCAAGATGTTCAATTCTTTTAGTTCTCACTTCCTCTTGCATTTTGCACTTCTGATAAAATTTAGGTGCTCCAGTTAGAGAACCAGGCAGGGTGAGTGGGGCAGCAAAAGTATGTTTCTGTTGTTTTGCACAGTGTCAGCCCGACCAGATTCCCAGGTCCCCAGCTGTTTGGGGCATTACCCGCTCAGTGTAAAAGGAAGGCCCTACTCTGCCTACGGGAAGAAATATTCCTAAGTCTGAAAGGAAGAACAAACTTTGCAGACCACCTATCTTTTGTTAGAAAGAGTGTAAAACAAATATGATGATCCTTTTTTCTAGTTGAAGATGGACTTGACCTAGAATTAACAATCAAATTCTCTTTTAGTTCACAGTTTTCCTCTGTCTCTTATTTGTCACTGACCACAAAAATATAAATGATTTTAATTAATACTTTTTTACTGTTTTTTTTAATTGAAGTTAATTACACCCAGTCTTTGAGCATGGATATGAAAATTTATATATCCTGAATTTATAATTTGTCTATTTATCATACCTAGTGTTCGTATGGTGAGTGCATGGAAACCCACCGCGAGTGATTTCAGTTCAGGTTGAACATTTCTGAAATAAAATAAAGGAAAAAAAACATTAAACATCTTTAAAGTGCCAAACCGAGTGCAATAGTAAAACATTTCTGTGTCATTGTTCTTCATGGTTGAATAAAAACCTTCAAGTAAACAGCTGACTTTATTTAAAGTTCTATTTTCAGTTGTTTCAAAAGGAAAAGACCTGAATGATAATAATTATTGCTTTCCCCTTATTTATTTAATGAGTTTCCATTTCAGGATAAAATACAGTATTTCAGGATAAAATACATCCTTTATTTCATCCTTTATCCTTCATTTCAGTATCAATGACAATTTGTAATTATGTATTTATTTTTAAGCTTAATTGTTTTATGTCAGTCTTCCTTGTCATGCTCTAAATTGAATGGAAATAGATATTTTATCTGTTTTATTCATCATGGGATATTCTTCATTAAGTATGGTCTAAATATTAGTTTAATGAGTGAAGAAAGGAATGAATTCTGTTCATATTTTTTTCTTGTCTGTTAATATATTTGAGAGACTCAGTTAAAGACCATTCTAAGGGTGGATTAAAAGCTTTGGAATACTATAGACCTTATATCATACAATTTGGTTCCCAAATATTTTCTTTCAGTAAATCAATAGGTAATTCACTCTGACAGACTTATCAGAATATAAGGTACTTCAAAATTAAAAGTTCTTTTAGAGCCACAACAGAGATTCTTTCAGGATTAAGGCAATTTTCAATCAGTCTGTTTTAATATTCTTAGTAAGAGGAGCAAGTATAGAATCTCTATTTTGTCATGTAAAAATTAGAGGTGAATTATTATTAATTATGCCATTGAAGCATCAAAGTAATTATAATAAAATGCATTTTTAGAACATTAAAATATAAGAAAATATGAATTTGGGTTCCAAATATATTATGGAAAAATGTATGTTGTTGGGTGTGCTTATAGTCTCATATACATAAAAAACTTTTAAAAAATGATACTCACTTAAAAACCAGCATTATACCTGAGGCGGTTCCCAATGATGTGGAGAAAGAACTCAGGATTTGCACTGCTAGGTAAATATAAAATTTTCGTGTACACTGATCATCTTTTGGGCAGGTACCCAATTTTACTGAGATGTTTTTGTTCTGGAAACCAGTTGCTTCCACACAACTACAGTTATAAAATGCCTACAAAATAGTTTTTGAGATATTACAGAATATATTTGCACAATATAACTGATCTATAAATATAGTCCATTATATCTAAGAAGTCTCATTTGTTCAAGCTAAAATATTTGCAGTTTATAAAGGAAATATTCTAAAAATACAGTTGCTTGATAGTTGAAAGGCAAAATATTTTACTGGATTCCTTTCTAGAAAACAAAATGTAATTTACCATTAACATTTAATTCATCCCTGCTTTAAAAATTAGGAAAGAATTAAATAAATTAATGTCTGAAACTGTTTATAACTTTCTCATTAATGTAAATTCTTTTACTATTTCTCTCTTACTCACTTTTACTATCCATAACACACCTTTTTACTCTCTTCAGCAATCTCTACTAAGTATCAGGGACATTCTTTGAGGAGGGATTACCGAGGGAATCCAGAAAATATAGTAATTTGGGAGAGGGCAAAAATCTGGGTCCAGAGCCACCCACTGGAATGGGACAGAGTCCAGAGGAAAATGGGCCAGACCTTGGCCAGCCAACACCAAGTTTAATAGCATAATGACAGATTACAGAATAGTCGATATTATTACCAGAAAAGGTAAATCTAACAGAATACCCTAATAGTATGAGGACAGAAGGATAAAACTTAGGACAAAATGATTTCAGAGATTTAATTTGACAGACACTTTATATAGACAGGAAGCTTCAGTAATTGTTTCTGAGTCTGAGCTAAATTAAAGTTTAAACCTATTATTGCTAAAGGCTAATTTCTGAAGGAAAAATGGAGGAAAAATTTGAAGCCATACTTATCTGAGAACCAAGCTTTACTTCTTTACAAGGAATAATGTGGAAAAACCCTATATGTAGCAAGCCTTTTAGCCAATAAAACGAAACTTATATATAAAGAATCTTATTTTGAATGATAAATTTATTTTAAGGATTTGGTAAAACAATTCCCTAGTAGTCTCAAAATGTACAGGCATTGACAATATTAAGAAGAGGATGTCACCATACTAACCAGAGCTCTGGATTCTAACATCATGTCTCAGGAATCACTAATAGGCAAAGTGAGACCGTGGAATAAATGGGATACTTTCAATGAGATGTGGGGTTTAAAGATGGCCCTTGAGCCATATTCATGCAAATTTATGACCCAATTTAAAAAAATCTAGGTGCTTTATTTTTTAAAAAAATTCAGTTCCCTTCAGTAATATGATTAATAGAACTACAGTTAAGAAAAGGATGAAAAAAGTTTGAGAATCAAAGGCAGAAGGCTGTGGTAGAAGGCAATAATCATAGCTAATATTGCCAATGTTGGTTCTAGAAAAAAAGGGCCCAGGAAATGGCCTTCCAACTTCGTTAGAAATTCAGTGGATGGGAGGTAAAATAGAGAACACCCTACTTGATCCCCAACTGTTGGGAATTACCCAGGAGACTGAGGAGAACTCATAATTTGCATGGAAGGAGATATTTTGAGTGAAGAAGGAAATGGAATTTCTATGCGAGATGCTAGCAGGTTAGCAGAATACCAAGTTATCTTGGGTAGAAGTGCCAGCTTTGGGGAAATGAAAATTGGAAAGCTAGAGTTGGACAGGCAAACGAGCACAAAGTTTTGATTACTTTCTTTAAAAGAAAAAAGTGTAGTGAGGCTAGATATAAACTTGTCAGAATCTATATGCAAAATTACATGTAGTTTTCCTGGAAAGGCAGGGAGTGTTGACAAGGAGTTGGCTCAGGACTTCCCCCCTAACTACTGAAGGGTATAAAGTACCTCCAACTTAATTAAAATCATATCCTTTCATCAAACGAGGGGCATTTATTTTTATTTTTGTTGGTTAGTTTTTATTTCTAAGTATTTATAATATTGTAAATACTATGGCTATTCAAAAAAGTAATTTCTACAAGGAATTATCTAGACCCATAGGACAAGACATCTTCAGCCAGCTGTGTTAGTCAATGAGGCAGTAAACTTTTATTAATCCATTACGTACTGTTTTCTAGAGTATCTTGTGGTGTATGGCAATTCATAGAAGTTGACTCCTGCATAAGGTTTAAATACTATATATTTGAACACCAACTGAATATGGGTATACAAATTACCTAAGTATTTCACTAAAGGGAAAAGGATCATCGCAATTATCCATTTAAAGTAGCTGTGCATTTTGGGGGGGTTTGATTTAATTTTTTTTTTTAAAGATTTTATTTCTTTATTTTTAGACAGAGGGGAAGGAAAGGAGAAAGAGAAGGAGAGAAACATCAATGTGTGGTTGCCTCTCACACGTCTCCTACTGGGGACCTGGCTTGCAACCCAGGCATGTGCCCTGACTGGGAATCAAGCCAGTGACCCTTTGGTTAGCAGGCCTGTGCTCAATCCACTGAGCTACACTAGCCAGGGCTGATTTAATCTTTATTGTATATTTTCCATTACCATTTAGTCCCCTTATACCCTCCTACCTCTTGCAAATTCCACACAGTTTTCCACCTCCATAAGTCCTTTTTCCTTTTTGCTCAATCCCTCCACCCCCAAGCCCCCCACACCTGCTGCCCCCAACCCCCCCACACTAGCTTTTTAGAGATCCTAAATGCATTTAAATTCTAAAAGGTTATATTCTTATCTATTCAAGAGGAAAAAACTGCGAGTAACCTCAAATGAAAATTCAAGCAACAGAAAAACCTGTTTGTATCCCAAGTCAAATTTTGTTCTATTTCTATATAAATTTTATAAAATCCAAGCAGAATTTTATATGATGCTTTGTTTACACAAGATCACAGCCATCACAATGACACAATACTGGAAATCTTTTTCCTTTATCATTTTACCGAAGCCACGATTACAGAAAAGTTTGATAAGGGATTGTTAAATCAATATCTGTGATTTTGATTAAGGAGAGGAGGAAAAAAACCCTAATACTCACTGTAGGCTTTTTATTGTCATTGGAAGATTTACATCCTGCTAGACAAGGTGACACGTAAGTTATTCCATTGCTCGCACAGACTGGTTCCCACTGGTTTTCATCACAATTGCAGTTTGAGTTGCAATCAGAAAGTGGTACATTTATGTGAGATGCCACTGTATTATTTCTGGAAATATATGATACATATATATCAAAAAGAGAGAGACAGAGAGAGAGAAGGGAAGGAAGGGAAGAAGAGGAGAGGGAGGTGAGGAAAGGAGAAATAAGGGAAAGCGTTGCCCTCTAATTCATTAGGGAAATTTGATGAGCAGTGATGCCAAAACGGCAACGTTTTATAGGGCTTATTAACTTTTTCGCCCTCCATCTTTACTCAGACATGATTTTTAATCTAGATGAGGTACAATAATAAAAGAAACCAAAGAGGTTAGGTAAGACTTAGACGAGAGGTCTTTGTGACTCTATCACTTCATTTTCTGTTACTCAGTTCCTCTGCAGCTGGGTGACGGCGTTACACAAGGCTCCTCCTAGCTCACTGGAAAGTCCCGTAAGTCTGGGAATCTTATTCGACTAATTTCAATTTAATAATCTGTACTTTCACTACATAGGAAAATAATTCAACATGGTTAAAGCAGAATCCCTGAGGATAATTTTTTTTAAAAATCAAGAAAAGTATTATCAGTTGAGAGAAACTAGAAAAATTCCATGTATTTTTTAAAATAAAACTTCAACATGCTTTGTAATGATTTACTATAAAACATGGTTATATTTATAAAATATAATCTTAAAACCACTAAAATTACAAAATAGAACTTCTGTATAATTAATTTTCTGCTCATAAATTTTTAAAATAATTATTTTGTTTTTGGTAAAATTCTTGATAATAATTAAGGGTTGATAAATTATCTTTGGATGAGAAGTTAATTTACATGAAAACATAGAAGAGTAGATCCCAAAATTCTATTATAAATAATTTTACTAAAAAGCGTCTAATAGCTAACTCCACCTGGGGACATACGACTGGGAGTGGTTAAGTTCCACGACTGGCGAGCTGGTCCAGACGCTGCAATCGGAAACTCCCATGCTCACATCTGCTCTCTTATGTCCTGGCAATGTGACTGCTCTTCCTGACATCAGTTCTGCCATTTGTAAGTCATACATAATGACATCAAACTCATAGGAGTTTTTTTTTGGGAAAAAAAATTAATTTGGCAGTTCTCAATGTTTTTGTCCTCAGTAGCCCTTCACACTCAAAAGTTTGGGGGCCCTCAAAGTTTTTCTTCAAGTGGGTTGTATCTGCTGATATATACTCTATTAGAAAGTAATGCTAAGAAAACTTTAGTACACGAGAATATACAAGCACACATTCATTTTCCTGCAGACTAGTGTCATCACTGCATGTCTTTCAGGCTTAGAAAACGTCACTATACATTTATGAGAAAATGAGAATGAAAAAGTGAATACTGTCTTGGTATTATTTTAGAAATACTTTAAAATTTGTTGACACTCTGATAAGCTCTCAGGGATACCTACATACCCTCTTCTGAGACTCTCTGCACTAACTCACACTTTCAGAACTTACCCCAGTGACCAGCATTTCATAGATGCTGAATACACTGATCTGACATTCGCTCTCATCAGATGGTGAATTCCACGAGAGCATTGATGTAACTGATAAATCCCCTTGACTTTTAAGGAGGCATTTGTAGAATTTTACTGATTGAAAAATGTCCCACAGGACTGTAGCTGCCTTCTTTTGAATAGATGGCACAGTTATTATACTTGTTTTCAAGGAAGTGGCTAAAAGTTAAAGCCTGCCCCGACAATTGGGGAATCCTTGAACCAATGATGTGAAGTAGTGCTGTCTGAAGGCATTGTAGACTTCAGACAAGTCACAGTTTCTCTTAGTCTCAACTAATAAAAAAGAGAAAATAAAAAGGTTGGGCTGCATGATACTGACGTTCTTTTACCTCTAAAGTTCAACGCTCTAGGTACTCTGTATTTTGATTTAACTATAGAGTAGGTGATGCTGTGCAGAAATAATAACAGTCAGGATTAGGAGAAAGCCAGGAGATAATGCATGACTAGGTCAGCAAGCCTCCAATAACACGGTGATGCTTAGGTAAGGAAATATGGGAATATTTGACAAGTTAAAAAAATTGCTACCTCATAGGATCTAGAGTGTTGAACTTCAAGAACCCACAATAAGCAGTTAAAGAGCATGGTGACTGAACTATGATTCAAGGATCTTTGCTTGTTACTTGAATGGGAGCCTTCTGAAATATGAACCTTCCTAAGCTTAAGCTGTTGACTATATTTAGGAGATGATACATATGCACAGGCATCTTGCCCTTGATTTGGGGTATAGATTGTAGTAGTCAGAATAATTCACAACACTTGATAATAATAACAATGAAAGGTTTTCTAGACTCTGATATGCACTTATTACATACAGGATATTTATCAATTCTGTTAATGAAGACAACAACTGCTAGCCATGTAATTTGTGTATCCCTCTAAAATTTGCCCTTCTAATCTATAAAATTAGGATTAAAGTACACATCACTCATTGTAAGCACCCCATAAATGATAACTATTGTTACAAACTGTGTAGTTTTTTCAAAGGTATTTTTACCCTTGCAGCCTCTTACATTAGACAGTTTATACACCGTGCAACTATATACTGATGTATACAAACCCATCATAGGTCAAGGTTAGACCGGCAACTGATTTGCTTTCACAGAAGAGTGCAAAATTGAATAGGTGTAGTATGAAGATGACAATATTGATACAAAATAAATATTTGGCGATTCCAAGCAAGGTAAATTTGAATTTTTTAATGATATATCCTCCTATAAACATTCCACTTGCAAGAGATGGAAGGGTTATAGCTCCTAGAAATAAAAGAAAAATTGTAATTATATACAGTTATTCTGAAATGGTTTTATATATGAAATACCATGCACACCAACCAAATTTACTACGATCTTATTACTTCTTAAGAATGGTAGGCCCAGATGGAAGCAAGGAACCAGTATACCACATGGGAGAGATAAAAATGATTTCTTCCTGCCAATGCTGAGGGTTTGGTTTCCCCAAAAGCAAAAGTCAGTGACAGAATATTTGTATATCCGAACAGATGGCTTCTATGAGATGCTATTTCATCCTGGAAATCAACAAAACATCAGCTTCCTGCACATAAGACTTTTGTCCTATCATCTAAAATCCTTTACATCTCCTCAAAATGAAGAGTCCTAATTCTTAAAAACACCCCAAATTTACCCAGTACTTTAGAATTGAATACTTGAGTTAATCTTTTTTTTATTAATTCAAATACACACATATACCTTGAGATGATAAACAGTCTTATATAAAGTATTAAAAATGATTGGTCCCTCTTTTTTTTTAAAGATTTTATTTATTTATTTATCTATTTATTTATTTCTAGACAGGAGGGAAGGGAGGGAGAAAGACAGGGAGAGAAACATCAGTGTGTGGTTGCTTCTCCTGTAGCCCCTACTGGGGACCTGGCCTGCAACCCAGGCATGTGCCCTGACTGGGAATCGAACTGGCGACCCTTTGCTTCGCAGCCCACGCTCAATCCACTGAGCCACACCAGCCAGGGTGATTGGTCCCTCTTATAAGTTTTCATTTCATTGTACTGCGAGAGTTATTAAATATGAAGAATGCTCTAACAAAAAATTCAGGCTGGGAAAATTACTGGGAGTCAAACTTCACTCTTCCAGTTCAAGCTTTTATCTCAAATCAATATGAGCATCATACATAATTATCATTTTCTTATTTATTTGTGACCTACTCACATACCACTTGATAAATTCAATTTAATTTATTAAATATTGTTTAAGTTTCTACAATGTTCAGGGCATTGGAATGGGTACTGTACTGCTCTTAAGAATTTGATATTATCCTGAGTATAGGGGGAGAAAGGTGTGAGAAGACCGTTCCTTCGTGAACAAGCCTCACTATGTCGTGGTAGATGAATATTGTAGCAAAAAAACCAACAACTGCTCTACAGTAATATTTGTTTTGAATTACGTAGACATCAGTGACGTGTTTAAATTGTTTTTCTTTGGGAAACATCACCGTTCTATTTTTTGTAAATAGCTGAGTCCTTATTCAAAGTCCATGAGTTGTGGAAATAGAATAATTACGTTACAAAGGGCTTTGTCTCTGGATCTCAGCACTAAATGGTAAGATCCAATTGTGAAGATACTGTGTTTAAGTATTTCATGTACATGCAATTTTTTCTTCAAAAACTTATCCAAAAATAATATGAGGTGCCACTTCAAATTCAGAACAATGATGATATCACAAGATCGACAAATTTGATAAGATTTACAAAAGAATACATTGAAATTATATTTACTAAAATATGAAATTATCATCACAATATCACTTACAACTTAATTACTTGGTAGTTTATTGCTTATCAAGCAGACTCAAACGATGTATCTTACCAATCACCAAGTTAGCTTCAGATGCTGACTTATCATATTGTTGTTCTATGTATTTGAAGACATATGTAATAATACCAATATAGGCACTGGATTGCACCAATGTCAGAAACAAATACAAAACATATAAGGGATTAGTGAGGATGCTCTTTAAGGACTGGAAAAAACCTATAAAAACATAAATATAAAAAAGTAGAATAATGTAGCTTAAATATATATTAATATCTTAATCTTATAAATATGTTATATAACATTTAAAATTACATAAATACATGACACCAGTAAGTCAGAATATCTGCAATCCTATCAATAATTTTTTATAAATTCCTTCAATTTTTCCATATATACCTTAATACTTACTTAGTTCCTTTTACCTTAATGGGATCATATATACATGCTGTTTGCAACTTGCTGTTTGCTTTGTATTTCATTATTTTTGCCACTCTACCATACAGCTACATACATGATTAATTAATTTATTCATTCATTCAACAAATATTTGCTTTCAACTGGGGACCAGGCAATAGGTTTGTGTTCAAGAAACAAAAGTTAATAAAAGACATGAACTGTCTCTTATTTATTAGCATGTAATAATGTAATTATTAAATAGAAATTTACCTAAAGATAATATAATACAAAGCTCACAGAAATAAGAAGACTAAGATTCAAAACCCATGAAGATCAATTTAGTGCCAGGAACAGAGATCTCTTGTTTTTTGGGACACAGCTTTTCTACCATAAAGTACTGCCTCAGTACCCCTGCCAGTATTATATGTCACCTTTCTCAAGGTGCAAGGAGAGTCAGAGAATAATGACGTGTCTCAACTGATATTATGTCAATAATAGCACAACCACTTGCACCTACAAATAGAGGGGTAACAAATTCCTAACTTCTGTCCATGGCGAGAATTGTGTGATCAGAGTCTGTGATTAACAAGTCAAATAGCTGCACTGGGAGTTAAAGTGGAAGGATCTACTTAGAAAAGCAGGCGAGGTAGCAAAGTCTAAAAGGACAGAACCAGATACTGAGAAATAGTTATTTCTCAATAACTACTGAGAAATAGTTATTTCTCAATAACTATTGAGAAATAGACGACACAGGCTTTGAAAGACCTTGTTCTGTAGATGACTAAAGGTTTTCATTAGATGTGGTCAGAATCAAGCCTTCTTTCCAATGGCAACTAGAAATAGTTTTATCTGCTATAAGCAGAAAGGAGAATTAGGGCAAACAATGTAGAAGAGGGAAAAAGAAAATTTATGACTGGAGTAAATAATATTTAAAATTGTTCAGCCAAAGCGTGCTAAACTTTTCTGACGGCGCCCCACAGTCTGGAGGACCACTGGCTGGTCGTTCTAAGTTGTGACGCTGGGTCAAGAGGCGTGGAGCAGAAATGCTCAACAGATCATTGACTTTTTGAGGTGGGTGGGAACTTGGATGTTGTCTGGTCTGAACTTCCACACAATCATGATCCACAATACATCCTCAATAAT
Organism: Micronycteris hirsuta; assembly: GCA_004026765.1. Taxonomy (NCBI): domain Eukaryota; kingdom Metazoa; phylum Chordata; class Mammalia; order Chiroptera; family Phyllostomidae; genus Micronycteris; species Micronycteris hirsuta. The sequence goes on along the minus strand of PVJI01020070.1, from coordinate 9,809 downwards.
TGGATCAATGAACAAGTCAAGTGACATTAAGCTAATGTCCTCAGAAAGAAATTTGCTCCATTTTTGGCCAATTCTTATTGTTTATGATTTTATTTACAAATTGTTTTTGTAATGAACTGAAATATTTCTTTCTTTGTAACTAGTTAGTCTTATGTCTATTTAAAAACATATAGGACAAATCCAATTTTGTTTTTTCTGACTAAGTGGTCTTAGTTATTTTATCATTCCTCACAGCACAGGGCCTCTTTACTATTCTGGTCACTATCTTATAAACATTATTGATAATGTGGGTGATATTTACATGTGTCCTGTTTTTGTATATTCATTACCCTCTCTATTCTTTTTGGGCTCACAGTCAATTATGTTCTTTTCGGTTTTAGTGAATCCACAACTTTTCTTGGATTTGGGTTGGTACAGTAGAAACAGCATAGACCAAGTGAAATTTTCTTGGTATGCTGTTTTTAGTGTACATGTTAAATTTCAGAAGATTCTAACTAAGTGGTGTGCTGGTAAATGTTTACTGACTTTTGGGAAAACAAGGCCTGATTTGTAGCATTTCCCAATTTACATGGTAATAAATGGTGGTAGATTCCCCCATAATGGCCAAGTTCAAGCTTCCAATGTAGCTGACAAATGAACTCACACAAGACAACAGAAGCTGTTTCCATCACACCACTGGTTTTGGATTAAAGTGATGGGGAGGAGAATGTAATAATCAAGTGAGCATAAGAAACTATGAGAGGGAGAACTTGGGCTATACCCAAGAATACTTAATTCACTTCAACATAAAAAGGTTGTCGAGGGGTTAGGCATTGTTCTGCTTTGGTTTTTAGACTCCACCATTTCTGTCCAATGTGAAGGTGCACTAACACCTCCTTGTTTCCACTACCTTGCTCTGACTGCTGCTGGACCATTCTCCAGGCGATTGCTCCTAAACTGTTCTCCACTAGTCCTCAGGACCTCTGTCTGAGAGGGACCACGCTATGCAATGGTGGAGGATCATTATTCACGTGACTGACTGCAAACATCTTAGCTACTGCTGGTGCTTCTACTTTTTAAAAAATATTTAGGTAAACAAACTTTTTTTTTCTATGCTATTATAAAGAAAAAAACATGTTACTCTAATTATCTAGAGAGAAACCTCTGACTTCTTTCTCCTTACTCCACCTCTCCACCTAAGAAACATTAAGTTGCCCAAGTAAGTTATAGACACTGAGAATTTTTTATATCTAACATTACCATAGCACTTAAACACTATATTGCAATTGTCTATATGCTTCTTGGTACAACCCACTAGATTGTAAATTTTAGGAAAATAGGCAATATTCCATCACCAGGAATATTAGTACTAGTACTATTAGTACTAATATATTAGTAGTAGTACTAGTATTAGTATTAGTACTATTAGTAAATAGTACTAGTACAGTGCCTAGTACTATTTGCAAGTGAGTGAAAAGGTGAATGAAATATGACAGTTCTTTAAACCCTCATGGCTCACAGTGTATTATTTTGAATGAATATTTACTCTTTGGTTTATAAGTAACAGATATTTTTAATCTTTGGTTGGGTTCTCCCTGCTAAAGACTACAAACCTACTCCTCTTCAAGGAGTTGATTGGTGTTCACAAAACATTTGCTAATCTTAGTAGGAATCTTAGAAAAATAGTTCAGCTAAATTCAGTGCAGAACAGTTATCTCTAGATGATTTGAGCATGAAATTGTTTTGGAATACTCACTTCTCCCTTTCACTGGGATTAACAATTCCAAATGACCATAAATATGAAATACTTACCAGTTAAATTTTCAGTCACATTCTTCCTATGGTTGACTGGACTAGCCATTTGACCCTTTTCATCATTTATTTTGAGCACACGCAATGATGTTGAAACTTTCCTTTCTTTCTGGGGCTTATCCAAATTTTTGGGCAAGAAAAAAAATGGTATGGAAGAAATAATAGAAAATAGTCCAGCAAAAAGGAAGCTAAGCCACCAGGCACCAACCCAACGAGAGTCCTTAGGAGTTATTCTTATACTGCCTATAATAAAGAATTAGGAGAAGACAGTAAAAAATTATTTTAAAATGCAGTAATTCTGGGCAATAAAGGCAATGATCGTTCTCTTCCATAGAAACAAACTATATTTTATCAGTTCTGAGACACCATTTTCTTTTTTCACATGTTGTCATCTCTTAAATCAGGATAAGCTTAAAATTTAATGACATCATATAATTGCCATTATGTAGGAATCAGTCATGTCATTGCCTGAGCTGGTGTGAACTTGATGGCTTTTCTGATGACCTTAACTGGACAAAGCCATTATTGAACATGTAAGCCTGCAAACCATTGAGGTACCAATTATGGAAGGCATAAAAATCCTTGCTCTTGTCTGAAAACTATTGGCACCATCTGCTGAGGTTAAGAAAGCACCAAAAATGAAATTGACAGAAGTCTGTGAGAAATTCTCTGAGTCAATCATAGTGCCCCCCCCATCACACACAAGAACCTGCATTTCCAACTCTTTGACAGCACAGAAGATGATATTGGTGAAGCTATACATACAATGTAATCTGAGTTTAAATATGACCTGGAGCATTGGACTCTAAAGTTCAGGGATAATTTAACTATTTTATTTAAATTATATTTTTCCTGAAGGCATGCATGAGTAAACATTATATCTAAACAAGTATAAATAAGCTATCTCAGTAAGCATAAAGTAAACACTCTAAGTAATCAGAAAGCACAACACACGTATAACATACACACCATAGAAGTTCGAAGCACAGTCATGGTGCCACTACACTTTGATCTATCAGAAAACTTAGTGACATGAAAAAATATTGTGATGGGGGATAAATGATGATGAAAAAATAAAAATTAAATTAAAAATAAATTATCCATTCTATTTATTGGACTAGCTTCCAAGTATGCACAGATCAGTTTAAGATTGATTTACATGATCATGCTATTTCATAAAACTGATCACATTGTTTCATAAACAGCAACACAGACAGATTTTAGAAAATGATTGGTAAGAACAGTGACTTTATCTACATGCTAAATATTTATTCATGAAATGTCATTTTGATAACATTTTCCCTATTCTGTCACTGGTCTACATATAGGAACTAGAAATCATAATCTAGTTAAACAGCATGTGTCAAAGTGTTTTCCTTTTTTTTTAAGATTGTATTTATTTACGTTTAGAGAGAGGGAAAAGAAGGGAGAAATACGGGGAGAGAAACATCGATGTGAGAAAGGAACATCATTCGATTGCCTCTCATATGCACCCAACTGTATGTGCCTCGGGGACTGAACCCACAACCCAGGCATATGCCCTGACTGGGAATCGAACCAGCAACCTTTTGGTTTGCAGGACAATGCCTAACCAACTGAGCCACACTGGTCAAGGCAGTCAAAAAGTTTTCCATGGCTCACACACTGTCTTAAAATTGAAAAAATGCTACATAAGAATCTGCTTTTCCTTGAAAACCAATCACTAGATCTTGTCAATGCTGGATCGAAATTTCTGAATGGAAAGGATAGGGTGAGGCTGAGCAGTGCCTGTGTTTTTTGGTGTGTGGGGAAGGCAGTTAGTCTACCACCAATTCTTCCCAGGTAACTGCCACACCTGGCACTCTTGACTCATTTATGTTATCTCTTTGGCTTCTCTAGGCAACGGATTTTGCCAAAGTGTACTTTATCACGTGTTTACATCATACTCATGTCTGAATAAGAGGAGATATACTAAGGTCTAAACATTCAGTGGTGGAAATGGAATTAACAGGAATTCTGAAATATTGTGTTGTGGCAGTGATTTCCACATGCGTGTAAACACGCAGTCCTGAGAATTTACACGTTTTGAGCACAGCTCTGTGTAATTCCCGTGTGAGCAAGTGTGGATCATGTCTGTGGAATGGGAACTCTCTAATAGGAATTTGGCAAAGATGTATCTTAAAAAGTTCTGGCTTGCTGTCCCCTGCATATTACTTTAACCTGGTCCTATCTGCCATCGGACCTGAATTTATACCCTAATGCCTTGCTATGAGTAATCCTACCCCTGTTCTGCTTAATCCCATGAATAATCAATCCAATGTAAATGTGTCTTAATGCCTCTAAAAAAAGCCCCGGCTAAGCACCACGAGGTCTTTCTCCCCAAGATGGGGATGGTGGAGGAGACCCGTGGTCGCCGGATTCTCACCTCCAAGCGTGTCTCTGGGTAAGATTGATTCACGCGATCGGGGCGGTCCCCCCACGGATTTTGCGGGTCGAAATCCGCGACATTGTGTGAGGAGTGATTTCTGATTATAGAAAGAGCCTACAAAATTATCAACCTAAAGACTCTAACAATTTATTTCTGTACTGTTTGTGATAAAAAAACAATGATGAATGTGGAGGTGAATGAGTAGAAATGTACAGAATGTGAAGTTGAACTCTAATTTACATGTCCAAAATAGAAGATACAAAACTTTTCAACAGGTACTTGCTTAAGCTTTATATTAAAAAACACTTTCAAGTTTGTGGGTATTGTTGGTCTACTGTGATGTCTACTCCATTTTGAAAATGAATCCTTTGATCCCCTTGGATATCTATTCAAATCCTGGTGAGATAGAAAATAAGATATGTTTATTCATAAGCATGAATTACTTATTACATGTTAAGTTAGAAATGATCTTGATGTGTTCTGAAAGAGATGGCAGGTGAGCCACAGATGTTCACAGCTCACTGTATAAGGGCCATGATAAAGGCATGCTCTTGATGACCGAAATAGAGGTACTTAACTCTGGGCTAGTTAAGAGGGGTTTCTTTGAAAAAAGTGCAGTTGGTTTTCTCTGAGCAGGAGGCACATTTTTGAAGACACTTTAAGAACCATGCAAATAGAAAATGGAGATAAGGTTTTCCAAGGGTAAATGCAGGGAAGTGATATTACAGGGCACATTTGAGAACTGTGACAAATAGTTTACAATTATTTTAGATGAAGTAATCTTGAGCAAGTTTGTTAAAAAAAATGCTTAGACTTATTATAGACTTAGTGGTAAAAGCCTGGTATAGACAGGAGCTGAACTTTATTTTTATTCTGGTTATTAATACATTTATTTCCTATGTGTAACTTTTGACAAACCACCAGCAAAGGACTACTGAGTGTTAATTCAATTATTTGGAAGAATGATGTCCTGTACTGGAAAAGCATTATCGTGTTACCTTGTTTTGATTGTACTTACTCAGATCTACATATCCAAAATCCACGTATATTTTAGCAAAGAGAGATCCCAGTGTTAGGCCGAGGATTGGACCAATCATTGTTACTGCAAATAAACCTCCTGAAGATATTATAAAACAATTTTATCAGGTGCCAACAATACATGGTTCTTTTCAATATGTTTTTTAAAGTACCATTACACAATAAGCTTTTTAATAAATAAAACAATGAATTAGGGAACACTATTACTTGAAGGGTAGACCCAGGTAAATTAATCAAAAATCTAATATTTTCTTTACATTACCTAAATATAAAGAAGAATCTCCTTCTTTTGCAAAATCATCCAAGTAAGAAATCCCCAAGGGTTGTATGGGAGTTTCCCCAATTCCGCGAAGCATATTACCCACTAGGACAAGTAACCATGCATATGTCTCAGATTCCTTTTCCAAACCTTTGTAGACAAGAGAGTGTTTTATTTTAATAATCAATTTTAGCATTTCTATTAGAAACTCAATCATGTTAATCCCTTAATTATCCCATTAAAATATTTTTGCTTTTTTCTAAGTGATTCATATTCATTTTACAAAACTTGAAAATACAGAAAAGCACAAAGGAAACCAGTAAAAGTTATCTGTAATCCAACTGCACACAGAGGGCCACTTCTAAGGTTTGTGTACTTGTACATCTTCCTCATTTTAGTGCAAATAAAAGTATGTATAATATTCTTTGTGTTCATTATATAGTTAAATGTCCAGTCCTTATTATAATCTACTTTTGTAGTACTTAACACTTTATTAGGACAATTTCCCCATATTATTAAGAATTCTTGTAGATAAGAATTTATTTCAATTACAGTTTACATTCAATATTACTTTGTATTAGTTTCAGGTATACAGCGTAGCGGTTAGACATTCACATACTTTACAAGGTGATCCCCCAGATATTTTCAGTGCCTGCCTGACACCGCAGATAGTTATCACAGTACTAGTGAATCTATTCCCAATGCCGTACTCTGCGTTCCTAAAACGATTTTGTAGCGACCAATTTGTACTTTTCAATCCCTTCACTTTCTCACCCAGACCCCGAATCCTCCTCCCCTCTGGCAACCGTCAGTCTGTTCTCTGAAGCTATGTGTCTGTTTCAATTTTGTTGGTTTATTTTGTTCTTTAGAGTCCACATATAAGTGAAATCCTATGGGGACTGTCTTTCTGTCTGACTTATTTCACAGAGCATTTTAATGACAGCATAGTAGTGTGCTAAAAATAGTTTTACAATTTATTTAATCAATCTCTTACTTTTCACTCACAAAACATTTCTAATTTTTTATTCTGTTAAACAGAGATGCCATATCTATAATCACAAATCAAGCCTTGTACATCCTGATTATTTTCTTAAGATAAATAAGTAAAAGTGAGAACTGTTGATTTAAGTAGAAATTCATAATTTTGTTCCTTACCATATTGAAAATTAACCTCCAAAAAAGAATTAGAAATTTATATACTCCCAGTAATACATAACTGTGTATTTTTCCTCTACCTTATTTATTTTTATTTTTAATCTTTTCCTAATAGGCAGAAAAATCTGTAATTAGTGTTAAAATTTGTAATTTTACATGTTATAATTTGTAATTATGTATTTGTGTTATAACAGGCTAAATATTCAATTGGTGTAACAATTTGCCATTTTTCATAAATAGTAGTTACATTTTTATATATTTATGTCACTTTCCTCTTTATTTTAAATGCATACATTTTTGCCACTTTTCTACCAAAATATTTCACTTTTTATTATTTCTAAAAGCTCTTTAGATATAATATATTAACACTACTGTAAAAATACAAATCCTTTTCTTATTTGTTTTAAGTCAATTTTGCTAATCAATTTTACAGATGTAACTAAATTAATAAATTTTAGACTACTAGTGACACTAATATTCACTAGTGTCAATTCAATTCTTACCTTTTTTCTCTGTTTCAGGTGATATATTATTGAGTAACACACTTTGCTTAGTTAAACAGGTTGATAAGCTTGATGTTAAATTCTCTGATGGATTAATATAGGTTTCTTTAGAATACCTGTAACTGTAAGAACATCATAGATTTAAATTTTTGTTTCACTATTGAGTATTTTTACTTTTCCCAGAAGTACAGAGAAAATTTCCCCTTTATATACACCGTTCTCTTCTACAAATCATCAGAATCCTCTTCGTTGACTTCCAGCCTGTACTTCAGCTGATGGGGAAAAGTGAAACTGGAGTATTCGGTGAGAAACATCATTCACTGCTCCCCAGGCAAGAGATAGTGTGCATTACTGCACTATCATCCCAGGAGTGCTTGTAATCTCACCAAGATACAAATATCTTGGTTTTATGCTTTTTAAAAAACTTGCTAACTCTATCTCCTGTCTCTTTGAATCATCCTCAAAGATAGTCACAATGTAAACTATTTGATAAACTTCATAATATTTAATAAACTTTAGAGCAGTGTTTTTGGAATCAATCTATAATACACACTCATTTGTCTGTATTTTCTATCAATACTCTGTTTGAATTTTTTTTCATGGACACATGCACACACATACACATACTATCATAAGCCTGACTCTTCAAATCATAGCTTAAAAAGTTCTAATCCATTTTCCTGTGATGAGGAAGACCTTCATCCACAGCAGCAGAGCTAGAATAGGGTCAAATGTTGGTATACCTGATGAGCTCCAAGGGCAGCCTATGGTATGCCAAACAGCTCCAAAAAACTAGAAATAAAACAGTTTTTGTGCTTACGGAATTTTACACTAAGATGAACACATATATGATAAAAGATACGTAATACACTGGGTCCTGAGTTGTTACGAAGTAAAAGGGGATGATCATTTTTCATTGAGGTTGTGGAGTGAGTAGATTAGAAAAGACTTCCCAGTGAGGATGAGTCTTGAATATGGATATGAGTTTAATGGGCAGATAACAACACCAAAAAGTATTCAAGATTACAAGAAACGCCATGTACAAAGGCATGACAAAGGAGGACACATTTGGAAAACTGCAGGCCCAGAATGTGGCATTCAGCCTCGGGGAGCGGTGTAAAATGAAATTAGAAAGAGAGTCAAGGACCATATCAATGAACAACCTGGGTATGAAAATGGACTTACAATAGATATTAATCCACAGGTGAGAAGCATTCAATATTTTTGACTGTGACCAGAAATACGAAATGCATTTTATGTCACAATCACAATATATACATTTGCACACACATGTACACACTCACAAGTATATGCACAACCAAAACAAAAGTTTCACAGAACAATATCTGTTCTTACTCACATTGTATATTCTTCTGTTCTATTTTATTCTATTTGACCTTATCGTATTGTTGCTTTCAATAATTAATCTGAATCAATTTTTTTGTCCACTAGTGGTTCAGAATCTGTAGTTTGAAAAACACTGTTCTAGAAAAAATTGGGAGTTTCAAACAGGAGTAAAATAAGTAAATTTGTGTTTTAAAATGAATACTCTAATATAGAATATGAGTTAGAATAGAGTTTAGACTGGAGACAAAAAGTCCAGGCCAGAAAGGAGGGAAGCCTCAAGTAGGCTGGGGACAAGGGGATGAAAGGGTGGTGCAACGCTGACAGATAAGAGATAGAATAAGCAAGGTGTGGTGACCACTGATCATTTGTGTCGAAATAAAGAGTTTAAGATGAAGCCCTTGACTTTGGTTTGAGTTCCTTTGCGGCTAAATATAAATCACTGAAAGAATGCATGTGAATGACCTGAGCTGATTTTGGTACAGGGGTGAATTTGGTTTTGAATATATGGATGGGAAATGCTTGTAGAATGTTAAGTTGGAGATACCCAGGAGGTGGTTGATTATATAGATCTTGAGTGTAAGAAAGAGTCACCACGTTTAGGGGATAGCTGCATTTAATACGTACAACCCATCCGAGTCATCTGGAATGAAAAGTAAAGGAGATTGAAGCGGAAACTCAGGGGATACTGACATTATGGTGTCAGCAGCAGAACAAAAGGACGGGCATGATGAGGAAACATGAAGATAGGAAATAAATCAAGAGAGAATATACAATAAAAAGCAGAAAAAGTACCAGGAAGAAGAAAGTGCTATGATAGTCAAATCCAGGGGAAAGAAACGGAATTAATATGATAACCAAAGGCAATTGGCTTTGGCAATGAAGGTAACTGAGGACGTCAGCAGAAACTGCTCATTGTCTCTCAATATCCATCCTTCCCTCCTTCCATTGTAATAGACAGTGGAATTTTTAGCTAGTAGCATGGAAGGTTGGAATAAAGTCTATTTTTCCCATGCATTTATATCTGGATGGTGTAAAATGTAATCAAGTTCTGGGCAATATGAAGTCAGTAGAAGTGGCATGCTTCTGAAAATACTCTCTAAGCCCCAGGCTGGGCGTGTTCTGTGTCCTCTGCTTCTTCTCCCCTCCTCCTGTCCTGTGGCCTGCAGCAAGGTTGCCACAACGTGCGCCATCACGGTGAGGCTATGCGAGACAGAGCGATGGGATAAACACAAGCAGCAACTTACCACCCTGGGAAAGCTGTGTTAACTTTTTCTGTAAAAAATAAGCTTCCATCTTATTTAAGCCATCC
>PVJI01020069.1:0-29709 GCA_004026765.1 Micronycteris hirsuta | reverse complement strand
AATCCTGTGAGCATCCTGATGACCAGTGTTTTGAACTGTGCATCTGATAGGTTGGCGATCTCTTCATCGTTAGTTATATTTTTTCTGGCATTTCAATCTGCTCTTTCATTTGGGCCATTTTTTTCTTCAGGGTGCCTGTTACTTTAAGGAGCAGAGCCTTAGGGGTTCACCAGGGTGGGGCAACCCACGTCACTGCGTTTTGACGCTGTCTGTGGGGGTGGGGCCTGAGATGGAACAATGGCGTTTGCTCAGCTCTCTGAACTTCTGCCGCTACCCACAAGTAAGTTGGGCCCCTCTGTGCTGGCTCCAGGGTGGGTGGGTGGGCTTGTGCAGTTCTAAGTCCTTGTGGGTCTTCCCAATGAACTCCCCTGTGAGGCCGGGAGTTCCTCCCACCGCCGCCTCAACCCCCACAGGTGTTTTCAATCGGTGGTTTGAGGCTTTATTTTTCCGAGATGATGGGTTGCGCAGTCTGCTCTGCTCCCTAGCTTTTTCTCTTGGTTTATCTGCGTGTGAATGAGGGACTGCCCAGTCCACCAGTCTCGGCCCTGCTGGGTCCGGGTGGGCCAGCTGCAGATTTCGCTGAGTGCACTGGCTACGTTTTGGCCAGGTGCGCAGGCCATGGGTCTCTCCGCACAGCTGCAGCATTGCTGGTACTGCTCCACAAACCTCCTGGCTCCGCCCTGCTTACTGGTCTGGATGAATGTGTCTCCTTTAACTCCTTGGTTGTTCAACTTCCACTCAGTTAGATTTTCTGTTGGTTTGGCTGTCTTTGTTTTTAAAATTGTTGTTTTTCCTCTTTTGGTTGTGCAAGGAAGCATGGTGTGTCTACCCACACCTCCATCTTGGCCAGAAGCCCCCCACATAGCTTATTTCTGAGTCATAAATCAATACCTCTTAGATAATGCGAATGGCTAATACAGTCTCACATGTTGGGAAAGTCAATCCTGGAGAAAGCCCTCAAATGCTTTGGGAGCCCTGTCCCACAGAGTCGTCCCCTTTGCCAGCTAGACTGTTCCCTGATTGCCCACCTGGAGACCGTGGCAGTGAGAGCTAAGTGCCCACCGGCCCAGGACCCATTCTTCACGTTTTCTTGGCCCAGAGAGCACGACTGGAGTTTGCAGCAGCAATGCACCAAGTAAAAGCGCTCTCTGCCAGACTCCCTTGCAGCTAGGACTGGTTTTGTGAATTGCTTCTGGCCAGTGAGTTCCGGATAAACCGCTGGGTGCATTTTCACCATAAAGAGGGCTACATTCCCTCTGCCCTTCACCCCGTCCTCCTCCTGCCTGGAATGTGTCCCAATGTTGTAGGAGCAGGAGTCACCACCCAATCACAGGGTGGAAAGTGTGGCTGAATCCATATGCCGACAATGACGGAGCAGGAAGAGAAAACATGCCCTGGTCTCTGGTGGCATCACACCAGCCCTGGACTATCCATGCCAGGACCTGTAAATGGAGAAAGAGAACCTACACCTATACGTTTAGACCCTCTTCTTTCCCCTTCTTGGGAGTTGTCTTCAGTTACTTCGAGAATACAGCTCCAGCCCTGGCTGGTGTGGCTCAGGGGGCTGGGCATTGTCCTGTGTACCAAAGGGTGACTGGTTCGATTCCAGGTCAGGAAACATGCCTGGATTGTGGGCCAGGTCGTTGGCTGGGGGAATGTGGGGAGAAGCTGATGGATGTTTCTCTTGCACATCAATATTTTTCTCCCTTTCTTTCAATCTCTCTTCCCGTCTCCCTAATAACAAATTTTTAAAAAAATTTAAAAAGAATACAGCTCCAAGGAGACTTGACTTTGGGTAATGAACCATATATAGATGATGGGTTACAGAACTGCACCCCTGAAGCCTATATAATTTTATTTTATTCTTTAAGTATATTTTATTGATTATGCTATTAGAGTTGTCCCATTTCCCCCCTTTATTCCCCTCTGCCCCGCACCCCCCCATTCCCCACCCTTTAGTTTTTGACCATAGGTCATACACATAAATTCTTTGGCTTCTACATTTCCTATACTATTCTTAACCTCCCCGTCTGTTTTCTACCTGCCATTTATGCTACTTATTCTCTGCACCTTTCCCCCCTCTCCCCCTCCCACTCCCCTGTTGATACCCCTCCGTGCCTTATATAAATCCCTTTAACATTTCATATAATAAAGGCTGGGTGATCAGGAACTCCTTGAACTTGACCTTATCTGGGAAGCACTTTATCTGCCCTTCCATTCTAAATGATAGCTTTGCTGGATAGAGTAATCTTGGATGTAGGTCCTTGCCTTTCATGACTTGGTAAACCTCTCCAGCCCCTTCTTGCCTGTAAGGTCTCTTTTGAGAAATCAGCTGACAGTCTTATGGGAACTCCTTTGTAGGTAACTGTCTCCTTTTCTCTTGCTGCTTCTAAGATTCTCTCCTTATTTTTAATCTTGGGTAATGTCATTATGATGTGTCTTCGTGTGTTCCTCTCTGGGTCCAACTTCTTTGGGACTCTCTGAGCTTCCTGGACTTCCTGGAAGTCTATTTCCTTCACCAGCTTGGGGAAGTTCGCCTTCATTATTTGTTCAAGTAAGTTTTCAATCCCTTGCTCTTCCTCTTCTCCTTCTGGCACCCCTATGACTCGGATGTTGGGATGTTTAAAGATGTCCCAGAGGTTCCTAAGTCTCTTCTCGTTTTTTTGAATTCTTGTTTCTTCATTCTTTTCTGGTTGAATGTTTTTGTCTTCCTTCTGGTCCAAACCGTTGATTTCAGTCCCAGTTTCCTTCCCATCACTATTGGTTCCCTGCACATTTCCCCTTATTTCTCTTAGCGTATTCCTCATTTTTTCATCTAATTTGTGACCAAATTCAACCAATCCTGTGAGCATCCTGATTACTAGTATTTTGAACTGTGCATCTGATAGGTTGGCTATCTCTTTGTGGCTTAGTTGTATTTTTTCTGAAGTTTTGATCTGCTCTTTCATTTGGGCCATTTTTTTCCCTCCACACGCCTGTTACTTTAAGGGGCGGAGCCTTAGGTGTTCACCAGGGCGGGGTAACCCACGTCGTTGTGCTGTGCCGCTGTTGGTGGGGGCGGGGCCTGAGAGGTCACAATGGTGCTTGCTGTGCTCTAACCCGGATTTCAATCACTTTGCCCGCTACCCACAAGCAAAGTGGGCCCTTCTGTGCTGATTCCTGGGTGGGTGGGCTTGTGTACATTCTAGGGCTCTGGGCGTCTCTCCAACGAACTCCCCTGTGAGGCCGGGAGTTCCTCCCGCTGCCGCCTCAACCCCTACAGGTGTTTTCAATCAGTGGTTTGAGGCTTTATTTCCCTGCGATCGTGGGGTGCGTGGTCTGCTCCGTTCCCCAGCTTTTTCTCCCGGTTTATCTGCGCACGAATGAGGGATCGCCCGGTCCACCAGTCTCGGCCCCGCTGGGTCCGGGTCGGCCAGCTGAGGGCCTCTCCGGGCAGCTGCAGCGTTGCCCAACACAGTCCGCCCAGCTCTGCCCCGCCTACCAGTCTGGACGAACTTGTCTTCTTTAACTCCTTGGTTGTGCGACTTCCATACAGTTCAATTTTCTGTCAGTTCTGGTGGGATTTTTGTGTTTTTCTTTTTTTATTTTTTAAAATTACTTTATTGTTCAATTACAGTTGTCTGCATCCTCTCCCCTCCCCACAACCCGTCCAACCCCACCTCCCTCCCCTGCCTCCACCCTCCCCCTTGGTTCTGTCCATGTGTCCTCTATAGTGGTTCCTGAAAACCCTTCTCCCCATTGTCCTCTCCTCCTCCCCTCTGGCTGTTGTTAGATTGTTCTTACTTTCAATGTCTCTGGCTATGTTTTTCTTACTTTTTTCTTTTGTTGATTATGTTCCAGTTAAAGGTGAGATCATATGGTATTTGTCCCTTACCGCCTGGCTCATTTCACTTAGCATAATGCTCTGTTTTTTTGTTTTTAAATTGTTGTTTTTCCTCTTTTGCTTGTGCGAGGAGGCACAGTGTGTCTACCTACGCCTCCATCTTGGCCGGAAGTCCCTATATAATTTTATTTTTTTTATTTTTTTAAAAGATTTTATTTATTTATTTTTAGAGAAAGAGGAAGGGAGGGAGACAGAGAGGGAGAGAAACAGCAATGTAGGGTTGCCTCTCACATGGTCCTCACTGGGGACCTGGCCCGCAACCCAGGCATGTGCCCTGACTGGGAATTGAACCGGGACCCTCTGGTTCCCAGCCTGCACTCAATCCACTGAGCTACACCAGCTAGGGCCTATATAATTTTATTAACCCACGTCACCCCAATACATTCAACAACAATAATAAAATACATGGTATTTCCAACATTTTAAAAGGGAAATGGGAAGGAGTTGATGATAGTAATTTGGAAAGCGGGAACTTAGAAGGACGGCAGAGGAAGTAAAGAAGCAAGCCATGTTGCCCAGCACAGCTTGACCCCCGATGGCTTGGGAGCCCTCGGCCGTGGGGCGGAGGGGGTGGGCACCTGAATGGCAGTTACAGAAGCAGCGGCCACCCCAGCCGCTCCCTTCCTCAGCAAGAGTGGCCTGCCTTTCTGGGACCTGCCGAAGACCGGTTTCCTGGCAGCGGGTTGTCGCCGGCAGACCCCAGACGTGGTTCCAGGATCGGCTCACCCGCTCTCTGGGTGCTGCAGCCAGGACGGCACCCCCAGGCAAACACAGAGGGCCCGGAGCCCCACCAGCTCCTGGCCACTGGGCAGCATCCCCGAGGCCACCAAGACCGTGTGACATGGGAGAAGCTGTCCCTCATCCTCAAAGTGAGGACACGGCTGTGGACGTGGCAGAGGGCGAAACCTCCATTTCTGGGTTGGATGGGGACCCTTGAGAAAGTGTCACAGAAAACGGAGTGAGCAGACAGACAAATGGATACGGGCAAGAAAGGAGGAGAACTGGGCCAATAGGTCCACCTCCAAGTCAAAGGGACTCAGGCAGCCCTGAGGACCCAGAAGGCGGGCTGTCCCCCAGAGCACATACAAGAACGGGTCCCAGGGGCCCAGGGCGCTCGGGGCCACACCCAAGGGCCGGCTGCAGGAACCAGGCCCCTGAAGCCCCAGAATTCCAGCCAGAACAGCGTCCCCTCCTGGGCGGCAGCGTCACCGCATCCAGGATGGCACAGCACCGCCTTCCAAAGCCCCGAGACCTGTGACTTGACACCCACGCAGCAGACACAAGCGTCAGACTGCAGCCAGGCACATCCTGACACCGAAGTCTCCCAGAAACGCCTCCTGCCCCACCCCCCTTTCTAGGTTCCACCAAGGAGCACAGGTGCAGGTTCCGGGAAAAGGGACCCGAACGGCGGCAGGGCAGCAGTGACAACCAGTCTGGGGGGGGGGGGCATGAGAGGGAGAGAGGACACTGTGCAGGCCACTCCAAGCAGAAAGCCAGATGGTTGTGGGGCACGGGGACCCATCAGGGAGCAGAGCACTGAGAACACCAAGCAAAAATGGCCACTGAGCCCAAGACACGTGGGATACCTGGGTCCCCCACAAGCGGCAGGTACTCAGACCCGGTTGCTGACCTACTCCCAGATCCCCCACTCTCACCATTGGGGTGCAGGTGACAGGGGCCCGCGTCTCACCTGCCACCGTGGGAAGCTAAGAGCAAACCCTGCGGCGGAAACACGGGGACAGTAACCACCGAAAGAGGCGGCTGAGCGCGGGAAGGGGCCCAGCCGGGCACCTGCTCACCTTGCAGCAGAGCGAGCGGGACGAGACTCAGGCCTGGGGCTTCGCAGGTGACTGACACCATTTTTAAACAACCCCCAGAATGGGAGGGGCGTCCCTTCTCAGCAGCCCGGCCTCTGCTCAGAGAACCACGTGGCTCCCGCCACACCCTGTTCAGAAGCTGCCCTTGCAGGTGTGGGGGCGAACCAGCTGTTCTCTCCTCCCTGTGCCACCCCCCCCCCCAGCCCCGCGCACCCAAGGCCAACGGACAGCAACACTTTCGATTGCTTTTGCTGGCGTGGCGTTCGGTTTCATGAAGGTCTGTGTCCAGCACACTCGACACGGACCGACGGTGGCTTCCTGGGTGCTCTCTCCCTGCGGCGAACTGGTGGCCTGAGGTTCCGGGGACAGGGGGGTGGGACTGCTTCTCAATTCTCACGTGGCACACGTCACACTCCGGCTTTCTTGAGTCCACGTTTAACTGGTGTTGTTCTGGCATGAGACACACTGGGCTTTGGTTTAAAAATGTGGGCTGCTGCTCGGGACTGGTGCAGTTCAGTGGGTTGGGCATCGCGAGGATAGTTTAAGGTTGTGGGTTCAATTCCCGGTCAGGGCACATGCCTGGGCTGCAGATTCAGATCTGCAGTTGGGGGGTGTGCAAGAGGCAACCAATCAATGTTTCCCTCCCTCTCTCTGCCTCCCTTCCCCTCTCTCTAAAGATATAAATAAAATCTTTTTGACAAATATGGGGCGCTGAAATATTAATGGATAAACTGATATGCTGCTGGGATTGCCTCCTGATCACCGCCCCCCACCCGCCCCAGTTTGGGTCCCTGGCTGCTCCCCTGCCCGCAGGCCCAGCTCCCTGGACATCCATCCCAGCTCACCCCCGGGGGCCTGCAATGGCACCAGCAGCGCGGAATGCGCTGGGCTGCGGACGGGCCTGGCCTAGGCCCTCCTGCCTGGCACTGCTTCCTGGGCCTTCCTGCGGCCAAGCGCCACGTCTGACCCCCCCAACTACGCATGTCCACTTGCTCCTGGAGTCTGGGAGCTCTGGGGAGTTCCCATTTCCCAGGGGTGAGTGAGCCAGGCAGGGCTGAGGGGGCGGTTTTTTTCTTTTTTTTTTTTTTTTCCCCAGAAGCAGCCTGGTTTCTGTTTAAAAGGAGAAACAGACACTCAAAGAGAAGTCCCAGTTTTCATCTGCACGTGAGCGCCCTCCCGGCACACATCCTCCGGGGAGAGGGGCTGGGGGTCCCCGCCCCCCCCACCCCCAGACTACTGTGGGAACTCTGGCCCCTTCCCGGAAGCTATTCTGGGTCTGTGCCTCCCTTTGGGGGGAGGGTAAGGGTGGAAATGATCGGGGCTAAAATTAGCGAAAGGCAAACAATTGAGGCCAGGAATCCGAGGTCGCCTGAGGACAACGGTTTTGTTTTCTGCTGCCCTGAGGTGGTTTGAGCAATAAAGGGAATTGAAAACGAAAACAAATCTGGAAGCAGCCCAACCCCTGCCGGGACCAGGGCAGACCCTGGGCTGGGCCAGATGGCAGAGGCTTTGCCAGCCCAGGACCCTCCTTGGGGACTCCCTGCCGTTTCCCTCCGAAGGCGGGAAGGGCACCGGTGGCTTAGGTTAGGGAGGGTTCCCCAGGCCCTAGGCTGGCGTCGACGCCCTTTCCTGGGAAGGCCTGCATGGTGGGCTGTGCAACCCCTTGTCACATGTGGTCGTGTGACCCGGGCTGCAGGCCCTGCTCTGCTGCCACCGGCCTTTCAACAGGACCAGGTGACAGGGGGCGGTTAAGAATAGTATAGGAAACGTAGAAGCCAAAGAACTTATGTGTACGACCCATGGACATGAACTAAAAGGGGGGAATGGGGTGGGACGGGGTGCACAGGGCAGAGAGGAATAAAGGGGAGAAAATGGGACAACTGTAATAGCATAATCAGTCAAATATATTTTAAAAAAAAATGACCGAGTGAAACTGCCGTAAGTGACAGATCAGGAAATTGCCCCAGTGAGGGCTGGTGACATGCAGGGTCACACAGCCAGCAACTGCGGAGCCACGCAGAGCCCGCTCCCCACTGCCACCTCCTTGGGAAGCCCACCCACAGGCTCCGAGCCCTGACTGTAGCAGTGAGGTGGGGCGGGGAGGGCCCCAGGGCCCAGGGAGGCAGGGTGGGCCGGCCTCACGCAGGCTGCAGACAGATAAGGGGAAGGTGGCCCACAGCCCCGTGGTCGGGTGGGCTGCCCTCCCCAAGGCTCTTGGGAGTCTATCTTGATGCCACAGCCGGGACCTGTGTCCTCTGCTCACTCCCAGGGGCCACAGCAGCTGGAGTGTGACCGGCCTCCCGCTGGCGGGCTCAGCTCTAGGGGCACCTCCAGCAAAGCTCTGCCCGGGGCCCCGCCGGCCCACTAGGCCCCAGTCCTGTGCGTTACGAACAGAGCCGAGAATGGTGGGAACCAGGAGAGCTGGACGGATACAGTCCCAGAGTCCAGGGCTGCCCTTAATTGTCCTGTCCTTCAGGGGGTGCCGAAGGTCCCCTGAGGACATCGGAGCTGAGAAGAAGGGTGGGAACCCCTGGGCGTGGCCTGAGCCCCGAAGATAAGAAAAGCTCCCACAGCCGCCCCACCTGCTATGATAAAACCTCACTGTCCTCTGGACCAGGGGACCCCCAGGCATCCGAGGTTGAACTTTGAGGGTCCGGATGTGGGGGTACGAGAGGGGAGTCCGAGGGTCCTGCAGGAAGAGCGGGTCTGGCGCCTTTGATATGTAAACTTGACGCAGTCAGTGATCTGGCTTCACTGCAAAACCCTGGGACGTGTGATACCACACCCCCTCGCCGCCTACCACACTGCAGGGCGCTCTCCTGCACGGCTGCTGGGGGCCACGCTCCTTCCCCCTTTCTAGAAGGCCCTGCGCCCAAAGCGTGCCCTCCCTGGCTGCTCCCAGGCGCTGGTGCTGTGACCCTCACAGGGACCGGCCCGCAGGCCACGGGCTGCTTCGGAAGAGCACGTCCCTGCAGGTGCCGCAGCCGCCAGTCGGGACGCCAGAGACAGGATGAGCCAGGTCAGAGGTCGCCTGTGACCCCAGCGGGAGCGTCCCGGTCGAGAGATGCAGAACATGAACCGACTTGGGCGGGACAGCCTCAAGTCCTGCGTGAACGTGGACGCAGGCAGCCATTACGGGCGTTCTTGTGAATGCAGCAGATAGGAAATCAGACCAGAAAACGAGCTGCTAAAAACACCAACGCGTTTGGAATAGCCTGAGCCCCGGCTTGGGGGGCTGGGCTTCATCCCACAAACGGAAAGGTCGAGGTTCGATTCCTGGGCAGGGCACACGCCTGGCTGGCGGGTTCAGTCCCCAAACAGGGTGCGTGCAAGAGGCAGTCGATCGATGTTTCTCATATTGGTGTTTCTCTCCCTTTCTTTCTTCCTCCCTCCCCTTCTCTCTGGCATCAATGTTTAAAAAAGAAAAAAACTGTAAAAAATCCGTATCGATACACACGCAAGCAGACACGTGACCCATGGCGACTACCACCTTCTCCCGGAAAGGTCACTGTGAGCTAGGCCCCTCACCTATTCGAAACGGCCGCAGCCCAGCAGCAGCTGGGCAGTGGGGCCGCCTGGGTTCAGGGCCCTGGCTCCGTGCCCAGGCCCAAGCCACCTGACACACCAAACCGCGTCCTCCAAGAGCTCCGTGCCTGCGACAGGTGCACGGAACCCGCCCTGGGTCGCGCTTCTACCCCACACCCTGCAGACACAAGCTAAGGGGAGTGTCCTCCCCGGGAGCTTTGCCCGCTTTCCCTGACGTCCGGCCTGAGAGGCACAGACCTGCCCCGTGGAGGGCAGCAGATCACACGGGCGTCGTGCGGAGGGGCCCACGGGGACGCCTGTGATTTCCATACCAGCTCACACCCAGACTCCGAGGTCTGGGAGGGCGGACGGCTCTCCGTAGGGCTTCCCCTGGCCGAGAAGTGCCACCGCACCCAAAGTCGCGTCCACAGATTCTGCAAGGGCATCTCCCACCGCTTCCAGCTAGGTCCCGGGCGCGTGGCCGGTCACTGGTCTGCCTTTTCGTGAACGCACTCCCAGCTTCACACTGGCAGGAGAGGGGCTGGAAGCTGTGAGCCCCGAGGCCACCTCCGGGCCCAGAGCCGCCTCGAGGATCTGAAGCCCCCCTGCGCCTGACTCCTGTCCTCCAGATGGGCACCCATTTCTGGGCATGCTCACATGGCGCAGTGAGGCACGCCTGGCCAGGGCCTGGGGACTTGGGTCCAGGGTCAGGCTCAAGGGGAGCCGGCTCTCAATCCCTGGCTCACCCCACGAGAGCCTGCAGCTCCTACTGTCACCCAATGAGGCCCACGCTTCCCACGTGGGTGGGGCCACCGGGCAGGACAACTGCTGTCTGTCCATCCCACCTCTGGGGAAACAGCAGCGAAGTCGGGAGCCGCACAGGCAGGTCACTCACTGGGAAGCACTGGGTGGCATTTCCACGGGGCCCAGGACTCCCCCAGACGTAACCATCCTAACACAGGAGACAAAGGGCACCTGTCACCTGCCGAGGACACAGCAGCCCACCCCACCCCACATCCGCACCCTGCAGTTTGCAGAGGACGCCAAGCCCCAGATGATGCTAAAAGCAACACCAGCGGCGGCCAAGGCCCATGGTTGTCCACGGTCCCACTCGGCCACGGCGTGGGCGCCAGGAGGGCTTCCCAGGGCTGGGCGTGGGGGAGCCGCCGCTGCTCGGGGGAGAACAGAGCCTTGGGTCAGCGTTCTTGGCGAGGCGGGAGCCACCTCATCGCTTCTTCAAGCTTTTGTATCTGTACCTCTTCCAGACTGTTTGCATGAACGGGCCACTTTTCAAGAAAAGCGTGTGCGAGTGGATGCTACGCCAGGCGCTTTTCCTCCCAGTGTGCACCAGGGCTGGGCTGACACAGCCCCAGCCTTGGGTGCAGAATGGCGGTAAGGAGGTTGGGCCGCGCCCACGCGCTTCTGTGGCTCACCCTGCCTTTCCCAGACATGCCCCCTCTGCCCCCACGCCCCCCATCCCCGAACCTGGCTCCAGGCTTTGCTAAGACCCCCTTCCTCCCTCCCCACCCACAAGCCAGGAATGACACTCCCCAACCACCAGGCGGTACCACGCAGTCTCTGCATACAAGCCGGTCACCCTGGTGGGCCTGGCCTCCCAGGTGGTCCCCGGACTCAGCCACAGAAGCCTTCCCCTCAGAAGCCTGTGAGGTCATCGGCCGGTGCCAGAAGGTGTCCAAACCCCATCACCTTGCCCAGTTAACCTGGCTTGTCCAGCTCTCCGATGCTCCCACCTACAGGGCCCGGCACCCTGCCCTGCCCTCAGAAGCCTGGCTGCTGACCACTGCCCCCCCAGGGCGGTGAGGGTGCAGCGTGGTGGGTGAGGGGTGAGTCTGGCCCAAAGGCTCAAGGTGTCACAAAGTGTCTGAGGCGCAGGTGGTGTTGGCGTTTCTTCTTCCAGCCGAAGCCGGCGCCCCTGAAGGAGGAAAGGCGGCCCGGACGCGAACCCCCGGGGCAATGCGCTGCCGCCTCCCGGGGAGGCTGGGGTGCCGCGGGCGGTGTGGGCGGCTGGGGGTCCGGGGGTCCAGGTGGGAAGTGAGGAGGAGGGACAGGCGGGAGAGCTGCAGCACCGGGCAGGCTGTGGGGCCAGTATGGGGCTGCCGGGCACACGGTGGGCACTCGGGCCTGGACCTGGAAGTGGGTGAAGGTGGGGTGCGGGGGGCACAGGCCGCCCAGGCCCCGGACGGCACAGGGGGACAGGGCCATACACGCTGCTCTCAGACGCCAGATCCTTGAATGACAAAACTGACGCCGCCGAGGCACTGTCTGCTGACACCCATAAACACAGGTTCCCAGCCCGCTGTCCCCGTCACCTCGACCCCGGGCCGCCTTTTCTCTGCCCGCAAGAGGCCACGCTCCAGACCTCACACCCTACATTCCTGGTGAGACCTCCGTGCCCGGCTGTGGGAGGGTACGGAACGGCAGAGAAGGGGGTGACTCCCCCCACCCCCCAGCCGTGGGCCAGCCTTAGGTCACCAGGGCAAAAGCAGGCCACTACAAAAGGCAAAGGCCACGAGCCGGGGCACTGAGTGGCTACGTCTGGCAAGTGTCCAAGCTGCTGCCGCTTCCAGCCCCCGTTCCAGCCTCCCAGTCCGCTCCCCGGAACGCCTGCCAGCTGGGGACATGCACAGGTCTGAGCCACGGCCCGAGCATGCCGGTGACGGAAGCCATGAGGACCCTGGGGGCCCCCTCTGCTGACAGCCCCCAGCCCTGCAGCAGGGACAGGCCTGGGCGGCCTTGTCTGCCCAGGCAGGGTTGGGGGGTGCGAGTCCCACCCCAGAGTGGAGGGAGCGAAGGGTCCCTTACAATGAAGGCACCAGAGGCCAACCCGAGGGTGGCGGGAAGTAGGGGGGGTGTTTGCCCAAAGTGGGGGGGACTGTCTTTGTCGGCTCAGCCTGTCCCCAAATCCCACCAGTGGCCTATCTGGCGGGCAGCAGGCATTTCTTCTGCCCGGCTCTGCAGGATGGAAAGTTCAAGATTAAGGTGCCAGCGTGGTCGGGCCCTCTTCCTGGCTCACGGCCGGAGCCCTATCTCCCTGTCCTCACTTGGAGACAGGGGGAGGGGACTCTCTGGGACCTTTTATAAGGGTACTAGTCCCATCCTGAGGGCTTGTCACCTAGTCCCTCCCGAAGGCCCCGCCTCCCCCCACAAGCCCCACCTCCCCCCACAGGCCCCGCCTCCCAACACAGCACGCCAGGCGTTGGGGCTGCAGCCCATGAATGTGGGGAGACACAAATGCTCAGACCACAGCGGGGAGCATCCCCCAAGACCACAGTCATCCCAGAGAGCCGGCCGTGGGTGCAGAAACCAGTATTACCGGGCAGGCGTGGGTGGCCCTGTCCCCCTGGCAGGGGAGACACCAGCCACACTGTGACACAGAAGCGCACCCACAGGAAGAGCGGGGGCGGGGAGGACGGTGGCCGGGTATTTCCCAAGGAAGAGCCATTAAAGCCGACCAACCACGGGTGGACCCCGGGGCTCAGCGGGGGCCCTAGACGGGGGACCGGCCCTCCAGGAAGACAGAAGGCAGGCGCTTGGCGCCTTCCCATGTCTACGCAGGAGCCCGGAGCCAAGGATGCTAATTCTGTGCCTAGGGGTCCATGGCAGCGTCCCTGAGCCAGCCTGGCCTTCTTCGCCAGGTTCCATCGTCCCCAGTGGGAACCCCCCACATCCCAGGGTGCGTGCCCAGGGCCGGGACTGGCCATCAAAGCAGAAAATGTTTCCGATTCATTTCCTGTGGTTGGCATGGGCCCCCAACATCTGAAACCCAACATCTGAAACCCAACCTGCGCTCCTGTGGCCCCAGGCGCTGCCAGCACAGATGGGTGGGCGCGCAGCTCTGCCAGGGTCCACAGCACCCGGGTCCCCTGCTGGCTGCAACGCCTTCCCACTCGGGTCCCCACTGAGGGTGGACACTTCTCAGGGCTCCTGGCCTTCTCCACATCAGGGATGATGCTGGCTCCCCAGAGCTTGTGGGAGAGGCTGGGGGTGTGCCTGAAGGGCATCCACACGTGGCTGCCCCCCCCTGCCCCCGGCCTGCCAGGTCAGGGGTCTCTCACACCCTTAGGCCCTCGGAGCGGAAAAGGAGGAAAATCTGCAAGGCCACAGGGACAGAGCTCAGAGCAACGCAGGCCTCGGGGTCCTCCTCCTTCCCAGCAAAGGGGCCGGTCCCCGGGGGGATGTTCAGAATTGTCCTCTGGAACCATCGGTCCAGGGGGGCAGGGGGCGGGGGGTGGAGACTGGCCAGCAGGTGCCCGGGGTTGTCTCAGAACAGACGTCATAGCTCTTTCCTTCCCTCGAAACCTGCACTCAGGCCACGCAGGATGCGCCCCAATGCCAAGCATTTGAAGAGGGAGGTGAAGAGCAAGCAGAGAAGGGTACAGAGTGTCTGGCAGGTGACAAGCCAGCCTGAGGTGGGGGTGCCGTCCTGCTTCGCTGGGGCGAACGAACGCTTGGCAAACAAAACACCCCCAAAAGAAAGAAAAAACGGGGGCGGGGAGAATCCACACGTGGCCCAACGCTCAAGAAAGCGGTGAGTCCTGCCAACGAGACGCAGAATGCGTGCTGACGCCGGAGAAGCCCTGGGAAGTTATAAAATAGCAAATGAAGTCCCCAGTGGTGGAGGTGGGGGGGGCCGTCCCCAGGCTGCCCACGCGAAGGCACTCTGACAGAGGTGTGAGGGGGCGGCCCAAACTGGTTTCCTGCAGACAGGATCCCCGTGGCTCTCACCTGAAGAGTGACCCAGTTAGGGAGCCACCGTGGCACCTGGGCCTCCCCGTGGGGGTGTGGGGGATGGAGGGGGGGCGGAACCCTCCCCCAAAGACTGCAGGCTCTTGGTCCCACCCAGACCACACCGGGACTCAGAAAGTCCTTCCAGCCCTGGCTGGTGTGGCTCAGTGGATTGAGTGCCGGCCTGCAGACTGAAAGGTCACAGGTTCCAATCCCAGTCAGGGCACCTGCCTGGGTTGTGGGCCAGGTCCCCAGTAGGGGGCGCATGAGAGGCAACCACACATTGATGTCTCTCTCCCTCCCTTTCTCCCTCCCTTCCCTCTCAAATAAACAAACAAAACCCTTAGAAAGAAGAAAGTCCTCCCATTTTTTTTTATATTTAGAGAGAGGGGAAGGGAGGGAGACAGAGAGGGAGAGAAACAGCAACGTACAGTTGCCTCTCACATGGCCCTCACGGGGACCTGGCCCGCAACCCAGGCATGTGCCCTGACTGGGAATCGAACCGGGACCCTCTGGTTCCCAGCCGGCGCTCAATCCACTGAGCTACACCAGCCAGGGTGAAACTCCTCCCATTTTGAGTGGAGTCACCAGGCAGGGCTGGCACAGCCACTTGAGAGCCAGAGGGGAGCAGGAAAAAGAGCGACCTCTGTCACCCTAGGAAGGTGGCACGACCTGGGGACCGGTCCCCTGGGTTCTTTCATCTCAAGGATCCAGTTCAGCTGCTTCTGCTCTTTAAAGTCTGGTCGGGTATCACTGGCTGGTCCCTGGGAGGCCGAGGTACCTGGTAACGAAGGAGGCTCACCTGGGCCAGCGCGGTCTGCGCGCGCAGCAGTCCGAGGGTCTCCATAGCAACCAGACGCTCTGGCACCTCCCAGCGGCTGCCCGTGCAGCTCCCGCTTCATCCTCCCCAGAGGGGCCTCTCTGCAGACCTGACTCGGGGAGCAGAGGCGGGGCCACGCTGCCTGTGAAGTCACCCCCTCCCCGCGCCCGCCGAGCTTGCAGGGAGGGCCCCCAGGCCTGAACCAGCACCTGCCTCAGAAAAGCAGTTCTTGGCCGGCTGCACACCCACGCCTTTCCTTCCCCCTCCCCCCATCCCCACATCCAGGTGCATTACCGCGGCCCGTCCCTCTCCTGAGCTCCGAGGGCCCCTCTTCTGCTTCCGGAGCCCACGCAGCCCAGACCGCCGGCTTGCTTCCACTACCTCGGTGACTTTCTAAGTGAACTCGCTCTGATAATTGGAGGAAAAAATAAGTAGCGGTGAGTGGCCTGTTTCTCTTCCGAAGAGAAGGCAGCCGAGATGTCTGTGCGTTCAGGCGCCCGTGAATAATCCCGCGGTGGCAGGTGAGACACGCGCCACCCACGTCTCCCATCGCATGTATATGTCACCCACACGCAACATACACACACGTGCACAGCGCACCACACGCCCTGCGCACCCTCCTGCCTCTCAGAGGCCCGCAGGCTCGGACCTGCCTTGCGGATGAGAACCAGGAGCCGGGCTCACCGGGGGTGCTCCCTCCAAGCCAAGGGTCCTCGTTGGTGTCGCAAAAAAAGGAAAGTCACACACGCACAGAACCGAATTCTGTATCCGTCCCTCCTTGGAAGGGGTCCCCTTGGGAAGGGAGGCGGGAGGACCAGCTTAAAGGGCAAACCCCCCTGGCCAGGGCCACCTGCTCAGCTCTCCTGGTAATAAAATGCGTGAAGTCCGCTTTCTGGTAGAGGTGGCTCTGTAATTTACAGGGGGACAGAGCTGGGAAACCCAGGGACACCCCAGGGGACGGGCAAGGCCTGAGTGGGGACCTGCAGGCTAAACACGCAGACACACACACACACACACAGGCGCACACACTCGCGCAGGTGCTGCCCCGCCCCGCCTGGCCTGGTCCCCTCTCAGGTCAGGGCCCATTCCGCCCGAGCTGCCTACGGTGTCCCTTCTGTTTGACAGCGAGCACCGAGGTGTCACCTTGTCCCGAGGTGTGAGATGAGTTGGTGCCTTGGCCTCCCACGGGAATCCGGCCACAGGTAGGAAGAGAGCCCTTTGGCCTCAGAAAGACTTCCGGAGCTCCCGCTATGGGGACCTGGACACCCCTAGATACGAGAGGCACCTCCCCCAGATTTTCCACGTAACTTAACCGCAAAGCCAATCCGATCCTGGCCTGGTGTGTTTACGCCAGCGCGCCGGGCCCTGCCTGGTGCCAGCTGTCAGCGTGGGGACCCTCTGACGGGCCCCGCCCTGCCCACCGGGGCCTCCCCACAGTTTAAGAGAAAACGTCAATGAATCGTGGGAAGAGAAGAAACACTTCTCCTACGGGAACTATAAATGTGTATTAAGAAATTATAGGAACTGGGTCAGGCACGTCGGTGCCACAGTCGCCCTGGCTAATTTCTTTAAAAAAATGAAAATAGCACCCCATCCCAGAAACTCGAGACAATGAGAACTGCGCTTGCCACCAGAACTTGCAGCCCCAGCTCCGTCGGTTGCCAAGGGGACCCAATGTTTACCTCTCCTGCTGCTCTGTGGGAGGAGGATGCTGGCTGACCAGGAACAGCCACCAGGCCGCCTCCGCCAGCCAGCACCCCCGCGGGCAGGCTGCCAGGGTGTCCCCACAGGAGGAAGCCGCCCCGCCCCCGCCGGGTCTCCCGGGCTCAGCACAAAGGAGAGGTGTCGTCACCGGCTCCCAGAGGGCCCACCCCCAGCTAGTCCTGAGGGCTCGACACCCCTGAAGGCAGGTTGAAAAAAGAAACGTGCTGAGCTCCCAGAGTGCCAGGAAGGGGAGGAGGAGGAAAGAGAAGGGGAGGGGTAGAAGGGAGGAGGAAGAAGAGGAGGGGGAGGAAGGAGGAAGAGGGGGAGGAGGAGAAGAGGGGGCGGAAGGGGGAGGGGGGAGTGTGGGGCTGAACCCTCAGCTGAGCAAACAAAAGCTCAGTCTGGTCTCTCCCTGGCCAGGGCCCTACCCCACACCAGGCTGCTGGCCCCTGTCCGGGGGCAGGAGACCTGGCCCCACTGGGGAGCAGGAATGTATGCCCCCAGCTCTGCCCCAGGTCCCCGCTCCACCCCGAAGGCCAGCCCAGCCCGTGCGTGCAGCTGGACACGGGGTCGCTTTGTGCTCACTCCGGTCGCCGGCCCCACGCCTGTGACTGGCTGCCTTCCACAGGAGCAACCGTCCTGAGCCCTGGCGGGTGGCTGACCACGTGCTCAAGTGTGCGCACACACACTCACACTGAGGACACACGGCGAAACTGCACTTCCCAGTGATGAAAGGTGGCCAGCCGTCCTTCCCACAGAACCCCCCCGGTGCCCGAGGCCGAGCGGCGAGGTAATTTTAGCAAACGGCATTTGCCACGCAAGCAGACCTCAGCAGCACGCGGGCCTGCAGGGAGCCTGAGACCTGCTGGGTCCGTACAGGCGCAGACCCGGCAGAGGCCCCGCCTGCCCGGCCATGGGCTACTCAGCCTGCCGGCAGGAGACCATCAGGGTGGGAAGAGGACGCTGGGCAGTGAGTCAGGGAAGCAGACGGCCAGGGCGCGTAAACGAGGGCCGCAGAGAGCCTGCTGAGTAACCACACGGCCTTCCGCTTCTCACACAGCGGAGATCGGTATCAGCGGCAACTTGGTAACTAATTCCCGCTTATCCTCTCCTTCGGTGAAAGCATGGTGGGTGGGCTATGGCTAGGATGCCAGGGCGGCACCCACGGGGCCAACTCCCAGCTCCCAGACCCTCTCCTGGGTCCCGGACGTGGCTTTGGAGCCGCTCGCCCGCCAACGGCCCAGGCAAAACAGCGCTTCGTGCCAAGGACACACCCCAGGCCCCTGGGCCTCGGCTCCTCCCTCCAAACTGGCCCAGGGCTGAGGTTCAAGCGCCTCTTCTGTTTCCTCTCTTTCCCAAGAGCTCCTTGCAAAACCCTGTACTCTCGATCAGCCATTAACTTTAGCTTCTATCTCTAGCCCTAAACCTAGTTCTTTACCCTTTTTTTTTTTTAATGCGCGTGTATGCAGTAAGAGAGAGTTGGAGGCAAGTGGAAAGGTTCAGAGGAGGAATTTGCAGGGTTAGGTCCTGCAGCTACCGAGGGGAAGGACCTCAGGGCTGTTTAATCCATCCTGGGCCCTGGACCTCCCAGCAGGCTGCCTGGCCATCAGCTCGCTGACTGACCCCGTGCATGTCTGCGTGGTGGCCCTGGGTGGAAGGCAGGAAGCCCCCTGGGCTCCTGTGAGCCCACCTGGCCTCCTTCCATGCCCCCACTCCTTTCTGAGACAGGAGACTGGCCCTGTTCCTTGCAAAGCTCTTCACGACGCACCCCGGGCCCCAAGGGGGCAGGCCTGTGCGCGGTGCTGAGGAGCCATGGGTCCGCTGGCCCGGGCGGGGAGGCCACGCCCCGTGGCCGCAGCACGGGCACATTTCATGTGAGGCGTCAGGCCTCAGCACTTTTGCAAACAGGTCACCTTGGGACAGCCTGGCCAACGGCCACGGAGTGTGGCCAAGTTCCTGGTTAGCAAGTATCTCCATGGGATGAACTTCAAAAAGGAGAAGGATAAACAGGCCCCCAACACAGACACGCCCCCCAATGAAAGACCCCCCCCCATGTGGTCGCCATTCTGCTTGTACCGAATGATGTCAAGGCTACGCCCCTCCCCCCATGATCACTCTGCCCAACGGTGAGCGAGGAGGACACCCCGTCCGGGGTCAGGAGGGGACGGGGAGCAGGTGGGAGACACACTGCACTGAGCTGGGCACTGGCAGGACGGGGGTGGGGTGTGGCGGGCAGGTGACCAACTCGCTGCCTCCAAGAAACCTGACATCCACTCTGAGGGTCCAGGATCGTTGTGGGGGGGCAGGAGCCGGGGGTAGACCCTAAGATCTAAAACAGAACAAAGGACCCGGAAGTCGCAGAGTCCCCATAAACACATTCCAGGCGTGGGTGCTCGGTTCAGCCACAACCGTGAACGAGAAGATACCACGTGTGGACGCATGTGCGTGAGTACCGGACGGCAGAGCTTTGGGTTGGCTGAGGGTGCCTGTCTTCTGTTAAGTACCTAGTGTCAGATGACTGCCAACAGAGTAAGAAGTTAGCATCCCAGCCTCCACTACAGAGTGACCCAGGGCGCTGCCCGCCACCCCTGCCCTCCGCCCGCCCCACCCCAGGCCCATCATGGCGGCCACCTCCCAACTGCCAAGCTGGAGAGAACACTCAGAAGTTTATTACCATCGTGACGGGAAGCTGAAGTTTCAAGAAAATAATCCCATTTGGGGCTGCGGAGGGGAAGAAAAACAGGCGCAGGTGGTGGGTTTTTTTTTTCCGGGAAAGCATGAAAAGACCCACCAGGACCTTCATGGTGTCGCTGGCTGCAGACCCCGCCCAGGCCTGGGCGATGGGTCACCTGTGGCCACAGAGCCAGGGCCTGGGTGGGCTGGGCAGGCACACAGCACCCCACCCACCTTCTGAGCTGCCTCTAAACACCACCCGGAAACACTTTCATTTAAAGTGAAATGAGGGTGTCAGGTTGGTTTGGGGGAGGGGACACCTCAGACTCGCCCTTGACTTCAAAAAGATTTCCACCAGCAGACGCGGAAAACCTAGCCCCTGGTCCAATCAGTGCAGGTGGAAGAGGAAGCAGAGACCCCCCACCCCCCACCCCGGGTGGGCCGGACGGAAGCTGAATATCTGCAGAACAGACACGGCACCTGCAGAGCACAGCCCCTGGCATAGGGGCACGCCAGCCCCCCAAAAAGCCACAGTCTCAAAGTGTCATTAAGTTACTCATTAATTGTCAAGAGGAGAATGTGCCTTTAGAGTGGAGAAACCTGGCAGAGGCCGCCTTAACCACGGGATCCAGCAACGGACCGACTGACCCCACGTGTGGGGGCGGGGGGACTTCACCCGTAGTGTTTTTGACCCCAAACTGTTTAAACTGGACCTTGTGAAAAAACAATCAGACCCATCCAGACTGTGGGACACTCTGCAAGACAACCGTCCTGGATCCCTAACATGCCAAGGCAACAAAAGAGGAAGGACCGACTATTCCAGATTAAATGCAATAAAAGAGGGGGGACCCAATGCAATAATGTGTGATTCAGTGGGTCCCGGATCCTACAGGGCTCACTGGGGCGGGGGTGGGAGGTCGTCAGGGAAATGACGTGTGGACTGTGGACTGGAAAATATGTAATATTTAAAGAGAGAGGCAGGGAAGGGAGAAAGTGCAGTAGTTAGAGAGAAGGAGAAAGAGGGAGGAAAGAGGAACCAGACATTCAGTGAGAGATTGAGAACAGCCTACAAGTGTTTGCTGTGCTATTATTCCCTCCATGATAGTTCAGATGTAACAGAAACCCGTGGGGGAAGCACACGTGGGCTGCTAGTACAGGCCTTGCTCCACCTGGACCACAGGCCCGGACAGGTGTGGCAGGAAGGCACAGTGGGTGCACCCAAACCCAGAAGGGTGGCCGCTGCCCAGGCCCAAATCCCAGCTCCTGCCTCATCGGCTGTGTGACCTTGGGCATACTTCTTTTTTTTTTTTAAAGATTTTATTTTATTTTTATTTATTTTCAGACAGAGGAGAAGGGAGGGAGAAAGAGCAATGTATGGTTGCCTCTCACATGGCCCTCACTGGGGACCTGGCCTGCAACCCAGGCATGTGTCCCAACTGGGAATCGAACCGGGACCCTCTAGTTCCCAGCCCGCGCTCAATCCACTGAGCTACACCAGCCGGGCCCTTGGGCATACTTCTTAACCCATTTGAGCCTCAGCGTCCTTATCGGGAAACTAGGAATAAGAAGGGTGCCTATTTGATAGGGCCCTGGGCGGGGAGACGGAAGGGCTTAGTATAAACTATGCAGACAGAACAAGACCTGGTCCCTAGCAGGCAGTATGGACCTGCTGGATATGACCGAGAGAGCTGAGTTTATCATTGTACCAATTTTTATTTAAAAAACTATCTTTCACGGCCTTCTAAAAGCACGCACGGGACACGCCCTAACCATCCCCGGATATTGGGTGCTCGCTGTTAAGAAGTCAGCTGCTCACCTGTACCCCAGCCCCGTTTCTGCTGGGGGAGTGGGGGAGGGGTGCAGAGAGGGTCTCATCAGGCCCTGCCCTGTGCCAGCTGCACCGGGGTCGGGTGGGGTGGGGTGGGGTGGGGCGGGGGGCCTCCCCCGTACTGCTGCAGGAACGGAGCCCTCACCCGGGCTGGGCCCAGGGGGAAGCCAAGAAAAGCCAGCAGGACAGCAGGTCCCGAGGCCTGAGAGAGGACCGGGCAGAGAGCCGTTTCCTTGGTGTGTCTGATGCTCTCACACGACAAGTGAGAACCGGGAAAAGTTTAAAAAGAGGGACAGGCAGCGACTCCGCAGGAGCCTCAGCAGTGGGGAGACAAAGAACATCTATTTCCTTTCAACAAAAGCCATGAGTCTTTTTTCTTTCTTTTTTTTTTTTAAGATTTTATTTATTTGAGGGGAAGAGAGCATGAAAGAGAGGGAAACATCCATGTGTGGTTGCCTCTCGAGCGCCCCCAACTGGCAACCTGGCCCACAACCCAGGCCTGTGCCCTGACTGGGAATCGAACCGGCGACCCTTTGGTGTGCAGGCCGGTGCTCAATCCACTGAGCTACACCAGCCAGGGCTCGTGTGTCTTTTTAAATGCTGTCGATACTACTGTCAACACCGCCAGGTCTCAGTCCTACAGAAATGACAGCTGCCCTGCACCGGGACCTACACCAGGGGCCACGGTGCCCAGGCTTATAGAGAAAGGCAATACGGCCGTACTTTCAACAGCAGAGAGGCTGCGTAGTTATGGCAGAGTTCCCTAGCTCCCCCTCGGAGCACTATGCAGCCAGGAAAAAAGGGGGCAGTGCAGAAGAACAGAAGGCTGAGACAGAAATGTGTTTGCTAAGGTCCGACACCTGTGTTTTGTTTTATTTTTATTTTTTTAATTTATTTTTTTATTAAGATTTATTTTTAGAGAGAGGGGAAGGGAGGGAGACAGAGAGGGAGAAACAGCAATGTATGGTTGCCTCTCACATGGCCCCCATCGGGGACCTGGCCCGCAACCCAGGCATGTACCCTTTGGTTCCCAGCCCGCGCTCAATCCACTGAGCTACACCGGCCAGGGCTTGTTTTATTTTTTTTAATCCTCACCAGAGGACATGCTTTCATTGCTTTTTAGAGAGAGAGGAAGGGAAAGAGAGAAGTATCGATCGGTGCTTCCCGTACACACCCGGATTGGGGATCGAACCTGCCACCTTGCAGGGTACGGGACAACGCTCCAGCCCACGGAGCCACCTCTACGAGTGTTTTGGAAATGCCACGTGGAAGCACACCCAGGCAAGCACACCCATGAGGAGGCCTGGGAAGAGTCCGGCGGACAGAGGGGGAAGTGGCTGGCTGGGGGAGGGGAAGGCTTGCACACTCTGTCCACACGCTTCTGCATTGTTTGAAGAGTTGCACAACGGGGCCCTGGGCAGCCTGGGACCCCGTGGGAGAGGGCTGAGGGCCAGGAGCCGGCGGCCTGGATGTGCCCCAGACAAAGTGCTGGCCCCTGGCCAGCCCAGCTCTGCCCTGAGAAAGAGTGGGATCCCACCCTTGCCCTGCGCTCTGATGGCTGCCTTTCCAAGGCCGCTGCACCAGGGGCACCTACCAGGGGTCCTGCGGGTTTGGGTTGCAGGGGGCGGAGGCCTAAATACCCTGCCCCAGCCCCCCCGTCACGATGGAACCCCTAACTCAGTGGGGAAAGATAAGTTTCAGACGAACTCCACCCAAACTCTAACAGGAAACGGCTGAGAGAGTGCAACCTTTCTCGGCTTCCCACCCCCACCCCAAACGGGGCAGGTGACCACGACCATCTCTGGGGGTCTGCCTGGGGGAGGAGGCATGCACAGCACTGTGCCCACCTTTCTGGCCAGACCCCCAGAGCTGCTGAGGTGGGCAGCGTGCAAGGGGATGTTTCGGTCCCCTGGCAACAGAGGGGAAACAGGCCCGGAGGCATCCTGAAAGCAATGCTTTGTGGGGACGGACAGGGAGACAGGTAGCGGGGGCATTGCTGCCAAGAACGGCTCAGTGGCCATTCGGCTGGGGGCCCAGCACTCCGGACCACAAGCAGGAGTCTTCAGGTCCAGGACCTGGGGAGCTCAGGGGGGCGGGTCTGCCCTCCCAGGGTCCCAGCCTTTCCTTCTCTCCCAGTCTCTGAATTTTCACATCAAAGCCCTCCCGGCCTCCAAGCAAATCTGCTCCTGGTCTTGCCGCTTCCCGAAGCCGGTCTTAGCAAACTTCCCAGGCCTGGGCCGGGACATGGCCATCAACCACAGAAGAAGTTGCCTGAGTTCCAAAGACAGTTGTGTTTTCGTTTTATCAGGCGTCTTAGCGAAAGTGGTTTTGCGATCCATCCCATGTCGTGAGATCGGTAGGGGGCTGGGGGGTCCCTAGCGGAGCAGAAGGGCCTGGCGTGGCCTAACCCGCTGCCTACAGAGACCCGCCCTCCCCCAGAACGCCGCTGGCAGCCCACAAACCAAACCACGGCCACCTCAGAGTCAGGGTCCGCTGCTCCGGCCTTCCCTCGGTGGCTTGACCTCTCGGTCACCCCCCGGCAGCAGCCAGGCCTGTCCTCTCCCTCCTGCGGCCAGCCTCTGCCTTATCTGAGCACCGGTTAGGTGTGCTTTGCGCTCCCGAGCTCCGGCCGAAAACGGGGCTTCCACTCCCGTGGGTGCCCTTGACCGGGGGCAGGCCCCTGGTTCAGATTCAGTTTAACCTGAGGCGCCAGACGGCAGGCGTTTCTGCCGAAGGTCGGCCTCCGGGACCTGGGGAGGCGCATTGCCAAGGGCCCCTCGGGGAACCTGCGCGCTCCGGACTTGGAGGTCGGCAGCTGCTCTGGGGGTGGGGTCCGGAGTTTCTCCACACCTGACGGGTGGGGACGGCTCCCTGCGGCGCTGGTTCCTTCCTCCTCTGCCCCCCTAGGGTTTCCAGGCCCCCCCCCCAAGAGGCTGACTATGAGACTGACTCCCAGCCCACTTGGGGAGGTGCGGGTTCCTGGCGCCCTGTTCCAATCTTCTAGCCAAACAAAGCCTGCACCCCGGCGGGGGCTGGGGACGGCCAACTCGGAAGCCATCCCGGGCCTGAAGACCCGCAGCCAAGCCGGCCCCACCCCAGTTCTCGAACCCAGGGACCCGGTGCTGCCCCGGTGGGAGGCCACAATGAAACTGTGCGCAAAAGGATTTTCTAACCATTAAGTCCTTGGCCCAGCAGGGGCCTCGTCCCCGCAAAGGGGTCCTCAACCCCAGCCACGCCCCAAGCGCTGACCCCGCCCCCCGGGCCTGATCAGGGTCTTCGGGCCGCGTTACCTAGCTGGGTCCCGCCCTCCCGGCCACACCCACCATTGCGGTGACGTTCCCGAGCTGAACCAACACCCCTCCACGAATCCCAGCCCCCCTCCGGGTCCACACACCCTTCAGTCTGACTCAGAATGCCTAGACATGGCCTCCCTCGCCTTGGACCCCACCACCGGCCACGCGGCTCGGGGTGGCCACAGCGCTGGTCCGGAGACGCGGGGGCAGCCCTCCGAGGGGCGGGAAGGCTCTTCCGAGATCCGCGGTCCTGGACGCCTGCAGATCTCGGATGCGCTCGGTCCCAATTTAGCCGAGGGAAGGCTGCAATTTTAAAATCAGTTTTTTTAGTCATCTTGGGAACTATTTCACAAGTGAGAAGACTAAACCTTTGGTAACAAGGGGGCACCGTAAGTACAGGGATTTTTGAACTTGCCCCAAATATGGAAGAGTTAAGTGACCTCGACGCGTTCACGTGAGCTCAGAGGAAATACACGATTCTTAAACCAAGGGGGGGGGGTAGAAGGTTGCCATTTATTAAAGTGTTTTTTTTTCCACCTCCCACTTTTGTGTTTAAAAAACAACCAACCACAGATGAATCCACTCGCAGGTCCAGGGCCCGCGGGGTGGGAAGTGACGCCCCTGGGGCGTCCCCGGCCCCCAGGCCGCCGGCTCCTGCCTCCCGCCCCCGTGCAGGTGCCGGGCGCCCGCATCCGACCCGGGCAGGTGAGCGCAGGGCCGGGACGTGCGGTGCGCAGACGGACGGGCAGCGGGCAGCGCACTCCTTTCCGGAGAAAGCGCGGCCCCACCAAGGAGCCCCTTGGGCCGGGCGTGCCCCCGCTGGCCGGATAGGCGAGGCTCCCACAAAGAGCCGCGGACGGGGAACCAGGACCGCCCCCCGCGTCCGCCGCCGCGAGCTCTGGTTTCGACAAATTAAACCTTAGAGCGCCTTAAAAATTACAGGAAGAGAGCGAAGAATGTGCCGAGTGGCTAGAGGGAGCGCTGTCCCCGCGTGAACTTCGCCCGCCGCGCGCCGAGCCCCGCCGGCCCCGCCCCTCCCGAGAGCGCGCGGGGGCGGCGAGGGAGGGACCGCGGCGAGGGCACCCCCGACCTCGCGGCCCCCGGGCGCCACGGCCGCCCTTCTCCCCGATCGGCCCCCGCGGCCCCCGCCAGGCTCGCCCGCACCTGCCCGCGCCGTCCCCGGGGCTGGGCGGGGTCCCCGCCCCCAACCCCGATGACGACATCCGCCCCCGCGGCCCCGCCCGCGAGCGCCCCGGGAGGGGGCGTGCCCGGCGGGGGCGCGGTCGCTTGGCGGGTGCCGGCTCCGAGCGCAGGGACGCGCCTCGCGCGGCGCCGACCGCAGGACCCGGCGGCGGGGGAAGGGGCGAGGCCCCGGCCGTTCCCCGCCCGATCGCCCCGGAGCCCGGCCGGCGGCCCGGGGGCGTGGCCCGGCGGCTGGCACCGGCCCCTGCCCGCGCGCTCCGGGTGCCCGGGCCGCCCCACTGACCTGTGTGAGTTCTCAGGTGCGCCTTGAGGTGTGAGGATTTCCCGTAAACTTTCTCGCAGCCCGCGTAGTGGCACTTGTGCTTTCTCTGCGGGGACTCGAGGTCGGAGCGACTTCGGCCCCGCCGGCCCCTTTGTCTGAGGCCGGGCTCGCCGCTCCCCGCGGGCCCCGGCTCCCGGTCTGCCTCCAACGCCGCCTCGGGCTCGGGCTCGCTCCACGCGGGGCTGAGGGGCGCGGCCGCCGCGCCTTCGCCGCCGGGGGAGGCGGGCTCGGGGACCGGGGGAGACGCGGGCGGCAGGCGGCAGGGGGTCCTCGCCTTCCGGGCCGCGGCGCCCTCTCTGCGCTCCGCCGGGGCGGGCGCCGGTGCTTGCTGGTTCAGGTCCGCCAGGATCCGCGCCACCACGAAGAGCGAGGCGCTGTCCTTGCCGTCGCGGCGATCCTCGACGTGGGGCAGCGTGGCGGCGACAGCGGCGGCCGCGCCCTCGGGTCCGGGCTCCGGCCCCTCCCTCGGCCCGTGCACGACCGCGCGGCTCGACATGGACACGAGGCACTCGGCGGCGAAGTGGTCCACATAGGCGGCGGCTGCCATGCTGCGGGCTCCGGCCGGCGTGCCGGCGGCACTGCTAGTCGCTGCGAGTCGTCAGCGGTGCATCCGCACCCACAGCCTCCGGAGAGCGGGCGGGGGGGGGCGGGGGCGCGGCGTGCCCTCTCCGCGGGCTGGGCTGGGCGCGCAGCCGCCTCTGCCGTCACCCGCGCGGCTCCGCGTCCACGAGGCGCCCGCCCGGCGGGGCACCGAAGAGTGAGCGCATGGGGTGCTGGCGCAAGCCAGTGGGGTCCCGGCACGGCGTCAGGGGTGGCCTGTCCTAAGGATGCCGAGCGGCGACGTTAGGGACGACCGCGCCAAGTCGCGGCCGCAGCCTCGCCGCGCATTGTGGCAGGCGGGACAGTCGCCGTGCGCGCCGCGGCTCGGTGTGGGCGGACCGGCCCCGGGGGTGGGCGGGGCCGGGGCCACATCTGGACCCGACGTCAGCCCCCAGCCACATCCTGGAGGCGCAGGTTACAGGCGGCGGCCGCCGCGGGGAGCTGCGCGCGCGGAGGGGGCGGGGATCCCGGAGCGCGCACCGGCGAGATAGCGCGGCCGCGCGCCCGCGCCTGGAGAGGGGGCGTAACCCAGGTCTCAGGCGGTCCCCATTGGTCCGCGGGTCCGCGGCCGGACCAATCCGCACCGCCAGAGGCGCCTACCCCGCCTCGGGGCCTACGCGCGACAATGGGCGTGCCGCCCGGCCGGGCTGGAGGAGGGGCGGGAACTCGGGCGGCGAGTCGGGCACGCTGACGCACGTCGCCCGGAGGCGGTGGGCCGGGGCGGGGCGGCGGCCAGCCCTCCCCCGCCGCGGGGACCCCGCGGGGTATTTTCCTGCCAGACCTTTTGTACTGTGACAGCCCGGCCCCGCGGTGTGGAGGCGATCGCCGCGGAGGGCGCCCCTTTGTCCCTCCAGCCCCTCCCGCGGGGGGCGCCAGGGGTGGGTGCGCCTCCCCAGGGCTCGCCTCCGCTTCTCTTTCCCCTCGAGAGCGAGGTTTGCTCCGCGAGGAGGCGTGTCCGCTCCGGCCGGGTGCAGGGCTGTCGGCCGCGCCTGGGGGCGGAACGACTGCCGCCGCACCCACCCCCGCCGGGCTCCCGGAGGGCCGCGCCCGAGACTCAGGCCGCTCGTCCCCCTTCCCCCTCCACGCTCTTCCCGGGCTGAGCTCCGGACCCTCGGCGCGTCCCGGCCGGGAGCGGGGCCACGGCTGGGGCGGGGCCGCGCTGCCCTTGAGCGTGGGTCGGCCGGAGAGTCGGACCGGCCCCGGGCTGACGGTAAACCTGGCGGCGTGGGTGTCGTGCGCCCCGCCGCTCCGCGCTCGCAGGAGTGGACTACGTGCCGGGCGGCCGGCGCGCTGTGCAGGGAACGCGGGGCCCCTTCCTCCCCCTCCCCGCCCCAGGCCCGCTGCCAACTTCTCCAGGCCGCCCCTCTCCCACCGCGGTCGGGGCGGCTTCCGACGCTGCCAGCTGCGAGGACCCCGCCCACCGCGCCCCACCCGCCCACCGTCCAACCCCCCGAAGGAAATGCTCGGCGGCGCCCAGCTCCCGTCTTCCCACCCGGGCCCCCAGCCTGCCCGCGCCTCTCAGCGGCGCCCGCACTCCCCCCACCCCCTCCTCGCTCGCCATTCTCCCCCGAGCCTGTGCCATCCCCGGGGTGGCCGGTGCATACGTCCCTTCTGCCTCGGACCCGAGCGCAGCAAGCCCCCGTCCGAATCCTCGCCCGCAGCCCCTGCCCCAGGGAGCTGAGGCCGGGGTCTGCAGCCTTGGAATATGTGTTGGCCTTGAAGGGTAGCCGCCTTCGCGGGGACCCGGAGGGGGGCGGCCCTGGCACTCGCCCCCGGTGCCCCGGAGAAGAGGGCTGGGCGGGGCAAAGTCATCCCGAGCACACGTTGGGATCGGGCATTTCTCCACGTGGGGGCTGGGCAGAAAAACAAAACACAGAACCTGTTTTCCAGGTAACCAAGGAGGGCCCGTCAGGGGCGTTTTGGGTTGCGTGTTATGGTGAACTGTACATGAAGTGGCGTGGACGCGTGAGCTCCTCAAGCGCGCAAATTCCCCCTCACGGATCGAGCCGGGCCCTCTGAGAAGGCTCCGTAGCCCGCTGAGCTGGGGTGGGCTCTGGACCACCCGGCTGGGTCAAGTCCTCCTAAGATGGTCTCTTCTTGGCCGGATGTCATCCTCCCAGGCACACTGTGTTGGTGACATTGAAGAGATCTGTGTTCTGACCAAAGAATGATTCAGAATGTTCCTCCAGTCCCGCGCCATGTCACCGTCGGTCACTTGGCTGTGGATGGAGCTGGCCCAGCACTGACTTACCTGGACGGCCCCTCCAGGTCCCTCTCCAGCCAGCCCTGTCTTTGAGGTACCACCGCTCTGCGCTTTCTCCGTGGCCCCTGCTGGGCCACCCCCGCCAGCACACACACCGGGGGCCTGCTCTCCGAGGGTGCACTCACTCAGCCCTGGGCAAGACACCTGCCCTGCAGGAGGCCGGGAGGCAGCCCTGGGTCAAGGGTGGGACCTGCATCACATACGCACGCCCCACCCCCCGCTGCCGTGCCCTGTGACCTTCTGGATGCAAAACTGAGCACCTTGGCTAGTTTCTCAGGCATCCGACGGCGGCTGTGAGGTGCCTACGGGCCTGGCGGCCTTGACCCCAAACCCGTGTGGCCGTGCCTGCCAGCTGCAGCGCTTTCCCAGAGAAAAGCCCGTGAGAGCTTCGGGCCCCCGGTTTCCTTGCGAACCAGGATTTTGAGAGAGGTGGCCAGTTCGTGTCTCAGGGCAGGTGGGGGTCCAGTGTTGGAGGGAAGGAGCAGTGAACAGGAGCGGGGCAGGGAAGATCAGAGGACATACTTTGCTGCAGGCGGGGTAGGGGGGGCGGAGGTGGGGGAGGCTAGGCTGGAAAGGTGGCTGAGGTTCCTGGGGAAGGTGGTGGAGAGCTGGTGTCGCCTCCCACTCCTGAAACAACCGCCAGTTTGTTTGTTGTGAAGCAGAAATGGGCAAGGGGGGGGCGGAGGGGAACTAACCACAACACGATTTTTGAAGCTAAAATACTTAGCAGAACTGAGAAAGCAGAATCCTGCCATGGTCGCCAGGAAGGAAAGCCAAGAACGAACGCTGTCTTATCCCCAGAAAGTTCATGCACGGTGGCTCGAGGTAACTCTGGGTGTGGGTGCAAATGAGGGGCTACAATAAGAACAATCGGCCCTGGCTGGTGTGGCTCAATGGATTGAGTGCCAGCCTGCAAACCGAAGGGTCGCCGGTTCGATTCCCAGTCAGGGCACGTGCCAGGGTTGCGGGCCAGGTCCCCAGTAGGGGGCGCTCGAGAGGCAACCACACATGAATGTTTCTCTCTCTCTCTCT
>PVJI01020068.1:0-29696 GCA_004026765.1 Micronycteris hirsuta | reverse complement strand
AACGCCACTGCCCTCCTCAAAAGCTTCCGAGGGCCGTCCGCTCCCCGCAGAATAAATGAATTCCAACTTCCCTGTCCCGTGGTTTCATACCTCCACACCTGACCCCCGCTGGCTGTCAACCCATCTCTGCTCGGCCCCCTCCAGCAAGGAAGGAAGGCCCCTAACCCTGAACACTGCCTTCCCTGGAGCGCCGAGCGCTGTCTGGCCTCTGAGCCTTTGCAGAGGCAGGTGCCCCACCTGGAATGTGCTTGTCCAGAATCTGTGCTCTAATCTGAATGTTCGTTTCTCTAAACCCCCACATATATTTCCTTATATGCCTGTTAAGGACATATTTCCCTCTGCTGCTAGGGTTATATCCCTTGAGGGTAGAGGTTCCATCTTACATTCACCTTGGACTCCCCCGCAAGGTCTGGCCCGTGGTATGCATCCCCTCCGTTTCCCGAATGAAGGAATGAATACTCAGGATGTGACCAAATACAGACTATGTTTTATGGTGAATAACAAGGACGAGATGTTTGGGGGGATCACAGTTCTGGGAGCAAGGGGTGAAGGGCGGTTAATTTATCCACACAGTTGCATTCCTTAGTACTTCTGCACCCCCCTTCCTGCCCCCTACGTCCCTGTGGTGACTGTACTTTCCATAAAGCCGGAAGCACTTGACCTGATGCAAGATCTCTGCAGGGAACAGAACTGTGAACATCAGAACTGTCCCAGAAAGCCCAGCCCATCTGGGAGGTGTTGTGTGTTTTTTGGTTTAATTAAGGCACAATTCACATACCAAAAAATTCACCTTTCTTAAATCGCACAACGCAGTGGTTTTTAGCACCTGCAGAGAGTTGCATGACCACCACCAGTATAGAATTTCAGGACGTTTTCCTGGCCCTGAAACAAACCCCCCAGCCCCTCCCTTCCAGCCCCAGGCAGCCACCAGTCTGTCTGTCTCTGTCGATGTGCATGTTGGACATTTCATATAAACGGTCTTTTGTGACTGGCTTCGTTCGCTTGAATTTTCCCAGGTCCATTCATGTCATAGTGTGTACCAGCACTTCACTGACTGTTGTTGCCAAACGGCGTTCCATTGTAAAGATTCACTGCACTTTGTTTAGCCATTCACCCTTTGGCACACGTTTGCGGTGTTTCTACTTGAGGCTATTGTGAATTGTGCTGTAGCAGCTTTTAACGCTGACCTGCAGGGCGGAGCCCATACAGGGACTGCCCCTTGTGGGACTGGCTGCCCTAGAGCTGCTCAGGAGGAAGGCGCTGGAGAAAGGTTCTCCCAAAGGAAGAGGCGAGGGGACGACCCCCGGGGGCTGGTCTATTTGGGGAACATCGTCTCCGGAGGGCAGGCTGCCCACGCAGGGAAGGGGAAGGACAGACGGGCCCCAGGCGGACTCACCTCCAGAAGTGATAGAAGAGCAGGGGCGCGTTGAGCCCCAAGGTGAGCCACTCCTGAGCGCACAGGAACATGACGCAGAAGAGGGTGTGGATGGAGTACTCCGGCAGCACCAGCTGGAGGGGCGGAGAGCCAGGACCGAGTCAGAGACAGAGGGCACTCTGCCTTGAGGGCCCGGACGCCTGCCCCAACTGACAGCACCTCTGCCTGCTGGCGACAGGGCCCGCCCGGCCCCGCAGCAGCCCCGACTGGGACGCAGCCCTGGAAGCTGTCCTCTCTGGTACCAGAGCTGCTTTATGCCCGACATGAATGGACGCAGGCCCTCGGCACCCCACGTCCCGGATAGGGCCTGTGTTTCTGGGGTCCCTCGAGGGTGACTCCTGGGAGGACCAGAGAGGCCATGCCATCCCTGTGAGGTCTGACCCGAGCGACACTGGTGGGTTTCTGGTGATTCTGTGACTGCCCCACCCCCACTTTCCTGGCCCCTGTGCATCTTCCCATAGAAACTCACAAACTGAAAGCAAATATGTGTGTTTACTTCAAACATAGGAGGGCTGGGGGGAAATGGAGAAGGAGCATTTTGCTTGACGGTGGCTGGATCCAGAGGACCCAAGGGAAGGAACACGCTGTGATGACCGCAGAGGGAAAGTCCCGCCACTGGAGGGAGGGCACGACCCAACCCAAGAAGGGTCCTGTGGTGGGAGGTGACCCACACGTGGTGGGAGGTTTACCCCCAATTCATACACCAGGGGTAAATTGGGTCAAAACAGCTTAAAATGATTGTGACCCCTCTCCCAAGGGTTGCTACATCTTAACAGACATCAGAGTTGTAACAGAAATTGAAGGGACTGCAAAGGAGAAATATGGTCCCCAGACGAGTGGGCAGGAAACTCCAAGATGGAGACACAGATGCACCATCGTCCCCAGTCACATAGGACTGTGTGAGTGTGTGTGTGTGTGTGTGTGTGTGTGAGAGTGTGTGTGTGTGTGGTAGCACCTATGTATCGCTTGGACCACCATGAAGGCTTTGGTCTTCTAGCAACATCTTTCTAACCATCCTTCAAGGCCCATGCCAAATGCCACTTCCTAATGGAAGCTCTGCCCACCCTCCCCCACCCACCCCGCAACTGAGCTGCACAGCACGCTTCCCGACCCTCTCCTGGGGGGCTGTCCACACCTGACCCACCGTGGGGTCATCACCCTCCTCCCAGCTCCCAGCGCACGTGGACCCACTCCGCTGTTCTGTAAGCCGTCTCAGCCGAGCTCTAGTCCTTTCTCATTACCATTTGCAAAGCGCTTTTTTGCGCTTAACAGAGACCGAACAAGGATTTGATGAAATGATCAGAACAGACCCAGTGCATGTGTTTGCCGCGTGGCCGGCCGGTGTCGGGATGCCGCCTGCGGTCACAAAGCCAGACCTCTCTGTCTGGGGGACAGGCTGCCTCACGGTGTTGTTTGGGTGCGGAGCGTGACTTTGGTCTCACTCATCTCTCGCCTTAGTCAGCTGAGCTGACTGCCCCAGGTCACAAATACAGGTGTGTGTTTGGGGGGACACGCACTAAAAATAAATGCATGCAGAGGCACCCGTGTAAGAAAAGCATTTTGTAACTAAGTGACGTTGTCTTTATCCTCAAGTCCCAGGAAGAATAAGCTGCATGGACCCGCATCTTAGAATTCTCAGGTGCTAACCTGGAATCAACGTGAAAGAGCCATCGGTCCAGTGTCAGTGACCTGAATGGGTGAACCGGGCACACCCAGCCCCTCCAAGCCTCAACCACCTGGTGGGAGGGGGTGTGTCCCGATCTTCTCTCCCCAGAGGACCTCTCGGCCTTCCTCGCCAACCCCATCTACGCCAACCAAGGCACCGCCCTGCCTCCG
The DNA here is from genome assembly GCA_004026765.1 of Micronycteris hirsuta. Taxonomy (NCBI): domain Eukaryota; kingdom Metazoa; phylum Chordata; class Mammalia; order Chiroptera; family Phyllostomidae; genus Micronycteris; species Micronycteris hirsuta. The sequence goes on along the minus strand of PVJI01020068.1, from coordinate 26,425 downwards.
CCGCTCAGAGAGGGAGCCCACGGTCCTGGAGCTGGGCGTGCTGCCCCAGGAGGTGGTGGCTGTGACCTCTGCTGTGCACATCTCTCCTTTTTTTAAGTCATCGGTTTCAACCACTCAGGCGGAGATGATGAACAGGGTTACAGACGGCCACCCTAGGCCTGAATCATCCGTGAAGGCACCCTCCCTGTCTCCAACTGCTGTGACGAATCTCTGACTGATTACAGCCTGGATTTCAGGTCCCTCTGTCAGTCACCACTGCACCTCCCCTCCTCGGGGCTTGATTTATAGTGGAAGCTGCAACCTCCGGAGCAGGTGGATTCGTCACTGTCACTGTGCTGAGGAAAACTGCTTAGTGGAGGCCAGCCTGGTGGGTGGGGGTAGGGGAAGCTGAAGAATCCATCCCGCTTTCTGGGTGGCTTCTCCCAATTGCCTCTCACAGTCACGGAAAGGATCCTTCCAAGTGGGAATGGCTCCTCCAGTTCACCTGGGGAGTTTGGGGAGCGATGGGACCCCTCTCATGCACACACCGGTTTGCTGTCCTTGCTGCAACAGTGTAGGAGGTGCAGGGAACCCATTCCTCCTGGAACAACACCAGGCCTGCAGGGTGGGCACCGCGGCTGCCCCACGTACTCTGCCTTTGGGAGTACAGTGAGACCCCCTTTCTAGGCTCCCTGTCCGGGGGGGTGGGGCTGAAGGGCTGGGCGCAGAACTGATGTGCAGAGGTGGCTGGAGCCTCTCCTGGCCAGTGCACAGCATTCTGGGGTCTCTCTCCTTCTCGCCTCTGACAGAGCAGAGAGCAGTTAGGGTGCTGGGCGCCCCATCCTCACAAGTGAAGGCAAGAGGCCCCAGGGTGACCGGTGATGGACATGGAGCGTGAGTGAGCAAGACACTTGGGTTATTTTAAGCTACTGGGATTGGAGAGTTATTTATTACCACGGCATAATTTCACCTGTCTTGTCAGATGCAGGATGAGTAATCAATGGGAGAAAGTGAGTGGTCTTCCTCGCCCTTTATCCCCCTGACCATCCACATCCAGACCTTCCTTCCACAAGCACTGGGCACGCTCTGGCAGAGGCTGAGTGACCACCAGGTGGGGACAGCTGTAGTAGAGGACCCCTCCCAACCCTGGGTTTATCTGTTACATAAGACAGTGCAGACAGAGGTCAGCACTGCAGGAAGGGAAGCCATGGGGGCCAAGGCAGACAGCGACGGCGGTCACTGCCGGATGGGCCTGCGGCGAGGGACGCGTATCCACCACTGCCGGCACTGAGGCCCGGCCTGACAAGGGCCGAGGGTTGGGTAAGTGTTGGCTCTATCCCCCTGCTACGAGGACCAGCCCTCTGACTCCTGGTGCTGAGCCTGGGGGTGTCACCACAACAAGTTGAAGGGTGGGGACTTGTCCTGAGTGTTGATGACAAGACGCCCTCCTTCCGCCACCAGCCCGCTCTGATGCACGACAGAGGTCAAATGTCAGGTAAAATTCCCAGAGCACACTAGCCACGCTCAAAGATTTCCCCCACTGCCCAGCTTCTTCCACCTCTTCCGGGAGGATGCATGTGGCCTCGGGGGAGGACCCCTTGTCCTGGCTTCCTGTCCAGAGTCTCATCCTCTGCTGCCATTTGCAGGCAGACGCGTCCATCCAGACATTCCACAACCGCTGCGTACTCACTTGAGCGTTGCCTGTTTGACGGTACTGGCGTGCAAAACCGTCTGGCCTCCTAGGTCCTGCGCCAGCGCGTATCAGATATTTCTAAGGCATGAGTGATGACTCTGGCACATAAACAGCTCAGCACAGGGTCACCCAGTCTAGAACTGCAATGGAAAAGTCCCCATAACATCGCTCTGCCGCAGGCCGGCTCTGTGTACCCCAAGGACTGCTGAGGTGGCTCTCAGCTTGTCGACGCCAGCCACTCTCCTAAATGCCTGGGCCAACCATGGCTGTGACCTTGCCAGGATCAGACCTGCCTGGCTGACCCCAGGGGCTGGGCCAGGCCTCGAGGGAAACCTGTCACAGATGGTTTGTCCCCAGGGCCTGTTCCTGCTCACCAGGAACGCAGGAACACAGCAGAGCAAGAGCAAGAGAAGGGACGCCTGCCTCAGCGACCCGGCTCTGACGACCCCGGGAGAAGAACGCTCCTTCTGCCCTGGGAAAGCCGCAGAGTGCGGTTTCCGAGCACAGGGGGCTCCCACTTCCCAACCCCAGGGGGCCCTCGGGTTTCTCCCCACCCTCCCAGAGCACGTTTAATCCACACTGGGAAGTTTCTGCTGCTTTCTTGTCACCTCTGCACAGGGACTCAGCAGCACAGAGAGGAAAGGCCCAGGGAGAGAAGGTGGGGGAAGCCCACACCCCCACTGCCCACTGCTCCTGACCCCCTAGTGTGTGAACGTCCCAGTCACTGCTCAGCCCAGAAGCATCTGTTGGGACTTGGCTGTGCACTGGTCCACGTGCTCTAGACACTCCCTGCCACGGAGAAGTGCTCTGCCTCCCAGAGCCCCCGGGGCTGCCTGGTCCTTCCTGTCCTGACCACTCCCTGGGGACCAGCTGCCAGCCTGACTGGCTCTGGTGCCCCTGGTCTCGCTCCCATTTCCCGAGGCCTCATCATCAGCAGGGCCATGCGCTGGGGCCACTGGCCAACCAGGAAATCCTCCGTCTTGGATGGGGAAGAAAACTGCATACGCACAGCTCCAAGAGGAAGATGGGCCCTTTCACCCGAATTCACAGGGGCCTCAGCTTTGTTTCTGGAGGAGAAGGAAGCCAGGAAGAGTTGGTGGAGCGAGTTTGCTCCCTGCTGTGCAGTCCTGACCTCCCCCGCCAGCCCATTTCTGTACGAGTCCCCATTACCTAGCAGTGGTTCTCAAACTTCTAAATCACCCGAGGTTTTCCTGAAACACAATGGCTGGTCCCCATGCCCAGAGTTTCGGATTCAGTCATTCTGGGTGGGGCCTGGGAGTCTGCTTTTGTAACCAGTTCCCTGGTGTAACCCTGAGAACCTGGCCCTTCAGAGTCCCAGGACCAGCATCACCAGCATCACCTCGGTGCTTGCTCAAGAAAGGCAGAATTTTGGCTCCTCCCCTAGACTTGCTGAATCAGAATCTACATTTTAACAAGATCCCCAGGGGACTTAGATGCACAGTAAAGTTTAAGAAGTGGGTGCTCAGCACTGATTCCCAAATCAGGGCTCACCAGCCCCGTGCATCAGAATGCCCAAGGCCTTGGTGTAAAATGCAGATTTCTGGATTCCACCCCAGCCCACGGAGACAGACTCTCTGGACCAGCAATCTGCATTTTTTAGAAGCATCCCCAGTGACTTTCTTAAACATTTGAGCTCAGATTCCTAGACCAGAGGTTGGAAGAGCACACGAGACAGACACGTCCTTTTGGAAGACCCTGGGTCCCCGTCCTCACCCCAGTTCCCTGGCGGGGCTGTGACAGCCCCGTGCTCACAGTGTGTCGTCACTACACTCGCTGTTGCTCACGGGGTCGAGCCTGGACAGGCAGCGTTCGCAGATCAGAGCGGCAGCACCTGGCCGGCAGCGCTCCCCGCCGTGACCACGTGGAAGAACACCCACAAGGCCCCTGAGCCCTTGTGGCCGGTGGTCTCTGTTCTTGAAGGGCTGGCCTTGGCACCTTCGGCATCTCCTTGGGACAGAGGTCAGCTCTCCAGCTCCTCTGTCTCGGGAACCCACAGCCTGCGGTTGCACCGTCCTCTGCCTGTCCTTGGCCGGCCACCTCTGCATGTCCCCCTCACGAGCTCCTTCTCCCTCTCTCTGGCCTTCCTCGGGTCTGGGTGGACTTTCCTGGGAAGTGGCTGGGTCCTTTTAGGACACGTCATGGGTTCTGGTCCTGCCTGGTCACACCTCCCAGCCTGGCTTTCATCATTGTTTTCATGCAACTTCAAGACACACTTGAATTTCAAAAGCCTCTCTGCCGGTTTCCTCACTCGCTTGTTAAATTGCCCCCTGGGGAGGAGGTGAGAATAAAAGCACTCTCTCAAATCTGCCGCCTTTTTCAAAGGACAGAATTCTCCCACAACTGCTGGCAATTCAGAGGCATCTTAACACCAGCAGCTAGCTACCCACTCCTTTTCTTGCCTTTAAGGCAGGGATATGGGAGTAGGAATCCTGTTTGGAATAGAGGGAGTGATTAGGCACAAATTCAGATTATGAGAGGAGAGACAAGAACAGAAGGGAATGTTCTCAGTGAGACTGGCGGAGGGGTGAGGATTAGCAAGCTCCCAGTGCTGATGAGGCCCACTCAGGCACCCGTTCAGCCAGCACTCGTTATCGGCAGTGAGGAGGTGGTGGGCGCAGAGCCGTCCAGCCAGGGGCGCCTGAGACGAGAGTGAGCGTGTGTTACAGATTCTGCAGCACAGCAAATGGGACCCATGTGCTAAGAGAGGCCACCTGTGAGCCACGGGGATGCAGGAAAGAAGGAGAGAGATGCCCTCACTCCGAGGGAGAAGTGAGGAAGGGCTCCTCAAAGCAGAATCGCCTCTGAGTTGGGATTTAGAGGAAGAGCTGAAGAGGGGAGGGGTGGGGAGAGACAGGATGTCAAGGCCCAGGGCATCCGCAGGGGCGCTCAGCATCGCCCTCCACTGGGGTGTCCGAGAGTCGTCTTTCCATCATTTCCCAGACAGACATCACTTCCAGATCTTCCGTGGAAATGACACTGAGACCAGAATCCTTTACACCAGCCTCTTCTTAAGCCAGAGGGGCCTTCTGGGGAATCGTCCTGACGGCTTCATCTGACCAGGGAAAGCCACGTGACAGGAGTGGGCCAAGGGCAGAAATAAGTCATCTCCTGCCTTTATTTGTGACAACGGCCTGAGCATGTGGCGATAACAAGTACTGTCAACGTAGGGCACGCCTTCATCAGGGTCCCCAGTGAAGGCTGGCCCAGCTGCCAGCCTGCCCTCCCTCTCCGGCATGCCCCACCCATGCCCTCCCACCCCCGAGTGGAGGGAAGGAACCCCAACTCTTGTTGGGAGAAGAGGGTCCCGAATTCCCAAGGCCACACCTTCCTAATCTGCTGCCCTGCCCCCCTGGGGGGCGTTTCCATGTGAGGTCCCTGGTACCCTACCTTTACATAACAGGAAGCTGCTGTTTGCAAGGGTGGGGTCTAGTTCATTGCCCCACGGACCCTCCCTTGGTACAGCGCGTCCAGCAGCAGCCTGGGTCTCAAGCTGCACCATTAGCTTCAAAAGGAGAGCCTTTTCCAGGATTAAAAAAAAAAAATGATTATCCTACTTAACAGCTATTAAGTGGTATTAATTACTTATTACATTCAGCAGGTTGGAGAAATTTTGCTCAAAGCAAGCAAAAGAGGGTGGTGGGGGTGACTGAGTCAGAGCAAACTGTCCTTGTCACCATCAATGGATTCTGATAGCGTGCCCACTGGTACACGCACAGGGAGGCAGGCCCTCGGCTTGCCGCCAGGATCCCGGAGCCCGGAGCACAGAGATGAGACCGGGAACAGAGCTGGGAAACCAGGCTGCCCGCGGGGGTGGTCTGATGTGAGCGCTCCTGAGCGCTTCTCCGAAGTCGGCGGGAATGTGCCAGGCTTTACCAAGAGTTTGATTTAGCAAATTAACACTGGGAAGAAAAGACAAAATAATGTAGTAGCTTTGGCTTCTGGTAAGGGCTTGAGTGGCAGTGTCTTAGTGAAAAGAGTGTTAGATTAAGGGATAAGAGGTTTGGGCCCAAGATCTATTCAGCTACAGAACTGAGTAAGCTATTTCAATTCAGTGGGCTCAGTTTCATCATCTATAAAATGGGAATAACACTAGTATCTACTTCATAGGACTTTCATGAGTGTTAAATGAGTTAATAGGTATGAAGACTTTAAATAGCATCTGGCATTTAGTAACACTCCATAAATACTAACTACTGTCTGTAAGAAGAGGCACTTGACCAGCACTATCCCTACGGTTCTTTTCAGCTCGGATGTGCCAGTTAATCACTCCTCCTGGAACTGCAGTGGGGGCCAGCTCATTCTTTCCATCCACTCATTCAACAGACGTTCTTCAGGGCCTCGCTCACACCCGAGCCTTAGACCGGCCAGAACTCACGCAACCTCATACTATGCACACTGAGGGTGCAGGAGGCACCAGCCAGTCCTCCAGACCATGGCTTCCTTCCACCGGGGCAGCGCAGGGAGCAAAGGGCTATTATCATTATGGATACCCTACTCCCTTTCACATTCCCCTTGGGCCCTTGAAATGGTCTCAGAGAGGTAATTCTTGGTGAATTTAAATATGACATGCTTTTGTGCAACTGTTCTGATAGAAAACTCCGGAAATGTTTAAATGTTTGACTGAAAGACAGGGGCTTCTGGAGCCCTGTTGGCTGTGACTCCCAAGCTGGTTTCCGGGGGCTGTTTTAATTTCAGGGAGACCAGGCCTTATAGAAGCTGCTGAGAAGACACAACGCGCTAATGCCGGGTTGCAGACCAATGGAAAATTCATTGCAACAGGAGCGAGCTCAGTCAGGCCCAGGTGCCAATGGGCAGATTTCATACTGGGCAGACAATGGTACAGGCTCTCGCCCTTCCTTCCGATGAAGCAGGCCTGTGTGCATACATGTTGGTTGATAGTAATAACAGTAGATCATGTCTATCCACCCCCAACCACTGTGAAGAGCTTTACCGCCTTATCTCGTTCATTCCTGACAGCAACCTCTGAAGCTGCTGCTTTTCTGATCATTTTACAGAGCAGGAAACTGAAGCTCAGAGAAGCCAAGACAGCCCGCCCGAGGTCACACAGCATTTCCGTGACTGAGCCAGGACTACTGAGTGTGGGCTTACAGACGCAAACCCCAGACGTTCAAAATCACATCCGCGCGGGCGAGGTCGGAAGCTGAGACGGCCGCGGTGCTGTTCGGAACTGTGCAAAGACTTGGCCATGACCATGAAAACCACGCCTACTTCTTGGAAGTTTCGAGTGTTTTTCTCCTTTTGACTTTTCAATAAAACCAGAGACACATCAACGTTAATTGAAAAATATTTTAAAATTCTTTTTCAATAACAGAGACACATTCTGGAAGCCACAGGTACAGTGATTAGTTTTAAATAAAGTGCCAGACTGCAGAGGGTGGTTCCCAGGGCAAGGTGTGCTGAGTACCTGGTTAATAGGCAGCTGAAGGAATTCCCTATAGATCTGGGGTTTGATACCAGTACCCCTGGGAAAGGGCTATGTGACAAGAATGGCGCTAAGAATATTGGGGGGCCTTTGAAAGTGTTTCAGGAGATTTAGTTAATTAATGGAGATTATTTAATATTAGCCTCTCAGTCAGGACATCGCTAAAAAACGGTGTGGCAGCTGGAAAATCCAAGAAGTTTGGAAACAGGAGAAAGCTTCCCGGAGTTTTCAAGGTGGTTGCCAGAGCAACCTGAGGACCTGGTGCTGGAGGAGCTGAAACATTCTATTTTAAAAACACCCAGTTGATCATCGGAAGGACAGAAATGAAACGACCAAATAATAAGGTGCACATTGGAAACTGTTATAAAGATGAGTATGTTCTCAAAACCAGAAACGAATCGATCTGTGAGAAGTATTTGGGCCCTGGAAGCAAACAGATTTCAAAGTGACCTCCCAGAGTTCTGATTATCACCTGCATTTTGCACAAAATATTGAAATTAAAAGCTGCTTTCTCCACTTGAATTTGCCCTCAGTTCCCAGTTACATTGCAATTCCTTCTACCATTCATGTCTCACCTCTTCAAAGAAGCTCTTCATCCACGCATACATTCAATCGCTCCTTCATTCCACAAACACACGCAGAGTAGTATATCCTATTACTGTGAGAGACACCCTGCCGGGTGATCCAAAGGTGAGAGGACTGAATGACACAGTCCTGCCTCTGGGAAGAGTCCGGAAGGAGAGATTAGAGAGACAGATACATAGGTACTCCCAACACAAGGCCTGATGAGGATCTATCACTTGATTGCGGGGCCACAAAAGTTCCTGGCTCCCCAAAACTGTTGGATCCTTGGGTAGAGTGCTATAAAAATGCAGATTTCTGAGCTTAGAATGTCCAGTTTAGAATGTCCAGAGGGTGGGGCCCAGGGATCTGCATTTTAAATGCTGTACCATCTGACTCAGACGCGCTACCTGAAACAGGGGCTAAAGGCAGGGGAAAGACACAGCACCCGAATGGAGGGGGCGTGGCCTGGCGGGGGCGGAGTCGGAGGACAGCCTGGGAAGGGCCTGGGGAGGGTCTCGGAGATCTAGTGAAAGAGTTGGGACTCAGTGAAGAGCCATCAAAGGCCTCTGAGCTCAGGAGTGACCCGCACAGCAGTGTTAGCAAAACTAATTTGGCAGAGTTGTGACGGCGAAGGCTGGCAGCTGGCTTAGAGAAATCAATAAAGAAACCTCTGTTCTTCAGAGTAAACACATCAAAAGTCAAGTTGGTTGCAGGAGGGATGACAAGGAGGAGATGGAGAAACGGCATTTCACATTTTTATGTGCTGCTTTATTTAAAAACAGACTGTAGGTGGTTCACAAATGCGTTGTTAATTAATCGTGACATGTTTGTCTCTGGACAGCTATATTTAGGCACACCTAGGATCGTGCTTAATTTATTTGTGTTTCAGAACGCTTTTCTCTGGGTTTGTTCCATTTTCTACTTGGGCGAAAATGCAGTTTTGTAACCAGTCATCGATAGGGCATCTCAAAAGTGTGGGGACTGCAGGGGTGGCGTGGGGAACTCGAGGTGGTAGAAGATGCAGCTTGGGCCGCAGGTACGCTGCAGCCAGGTAAAGGGTCAGAAGTGCAGGCAAGACATCACTATGCAGGAAGAACATACAGAAAAAAACCCAGTGAAACAGAAGACAGAGATTATTTCCTGTTTGGTGGATTCGAGAAGGCTCGTGGAAGAGACATTTGAGTCTTTTATATTTCTGTGCACAGTACTTGCACAGTCCCTGGCACGTAGTAGGTACTCAGTAAATGTTTGATGATCAAGTGAGTGCTTGACAGGAAGTAGATTTCAGGAAGGTAGAGATAGGACAGGACATCACAGCGGGCCTTAGAAGCAATGCTAAGTACTGGTTACATATTCTCCGAAACGGGGAGCCAAGGGAGGCTTTGGGCAGGAAGTTATATGTGGTCACGATTTGCTAAGATCATCCTAACCACGATGCGCAGGGCAAATCAGGGACGAGGGGTAAAGAACAGACCTGTGGCTGCACGGGGAGGGGGCCCCCCAAGGAAGCTGCTGCAACGGTGCAGGCGAGAGAAATGAGAGTGTGAGCTCCTGCGGAGGTGACTTAGGGGCGAGGGTCCTGACCCATGAAGCACTTTGGAGCAGGGTCCGCAGACCGACAACAGATGCGGTCCCAGCTCGGATGACATGGAAGACAGGTTCGCAGGGACCCAAGACGGGTGCATTGAAAAAGCAGGCGGTAAAGCAACGGGATGTGGCAGCTGAATGAAGGGTGAACTCCGAACCCTTCAACGCCTCCCTCTGCAATCCTGCTCAAAGCCAGGAAACAGGACTTCCCACATGCTGCGCAGTGTTAGGGACGAAGGCTTTGGCCGAGGTTCTCCTGCTCAGGGACCTGCCTGTCCCTAAGACACAGGGTTCCCTTCCTGCACTCCTGCAAGCATGGGGCAGGTTTGCACGGTCAGCATCCAAAGCCCACCTCCTTGGGGACTCAAGCCTGGAGTCTGCCCCTCTGAGGCACCGTCACTGTCGCTCTCTCCTGCACTAGAAGATGACAGTCCTGCCGTGACCTCCCGCAAGGCTGGCTGGGTATGACTCTGTCTTTTGAATCCTCATCTAGACTCTTGTGTCTGTTCTTGATTGGTTCAAACCCAAAGAGGTAGAAAAGCGTGATTCATCAACACTGTGAACCCAACGCTGAGTTTGAGGTACAAGAAGTAGGACCAGGTGAAGATGCTCAGTGACGGTTTAACATGCTTTCCTGGAATTCAAGACAAGGAGAGAAGGTATAGATTTGGGGGGTGAAGGGAGATGAATGATGATAGAAGCCCCAGTACTGGAGGGGATGCGTTTAGGAGAAAGTGGACTCTTACGATCAAACCCATATATGACCCACAGGCTGCTGACTGCAACTCCGATTAGAGGACAAGAAGAAAACAAGGTCAAGGGCAGAACATGAATGAGGCCCTGTATTTGGGGTGTGAGGGAAGAGGAGTCGAAGGAGACAGAGACAATGCTATGCCAGGAAACCAAAAAGAAGGAGGTGACAAGGGTGTCACACTCCAGAAAGGTAGAGAGGGATAAGAATAAAGAAGTCAACCTACTGGACTTGGGATGTCATCGGTGACCTTCAAGATTTCTGTCCCAGTGGAATAAAAGGAGCAGCTGCCACAAGGCAAGGGATTCTGAGATGAGTGGGAGTGAGGAAGTGCAGGCAAGGAGTGGCGATGACTCCAGACGTTGCAACATCTGAAGGGAGAATGTGTGGGTTGGTAGCGTGAAGGGCTCCTGAGGCCCATGAAATTGTGTAGAACAAGGAAGACTAGCTGTGTTTGAAGGTGAGGAGAAAGAGCCAAAGAGCAATGAGAGAGACGGGGTCCTCCAGAAGGAGGCAGCTAGTTTAGATCTGCTCCAGGATGAGCTAGAAGGAGCCTGCACAAGGGACCCCGTGGAGGGTCAGCCTTAAAATGGGGCTGAGACGGGCCCTGAGACAGGAGAGAAGGACCAGAGGGACAAGGATATAAAGCAGAGGGAGGCAGGCACAGGGCACCCCACATCAGCGGCGCCCACTTACTCCCGAACATAAGTGATCACCTGAGAAAACAGGAGAGCAGTGGGGACGTTAAGGAAAGCAGGGTAAGTCAGGAGCAGCCAAGGGGGCGGCATGACAGGAGTGGGGGATGAGTCAGAGGCCAGCTGCCAGAGACGGCGAGGGCCCAGCTGCAGGGCGAGGGCAGGGCTCCAGCAGACAGAGGCGATCCCTGGCAGGGCCTGGGCTTCCCTCGGAGAGGGCGACTGGTGAGCGGGAAAGGCAGGTGGGCCAGGACCAGAGGTCCCTCCTGCTGCACCTGCCGACAAGGCCACACACAGTGGACGCTCAGTAGGTGCCGAAGGCAGTGCAGACGGCAACTCTGTTCCACCGCCAGGGGTCTCGGCCATGCTGCTCAAAATCACGTGCACACAAATCTCCTGGAGATCTTGTTAAATGCAGATACGACCCCCTGGGTCTGGGCGGGGCCTGAGATTCCACACTTGTCACGAGCTCCCAGGTGGTGCCCTGCAGCTAATGCGCAGGCCACGTGACCAGCAACGTTCCAGGAGCTGTGCCAGGACTCCCGTTGCTTGCTGGCCAACTCCACAAGAGGGAGAGGAGAAAACTGCTTCCGTCAGCTTTATGGTTAACTCTCAGTCGCCCACACCGACAAAGGGTGTCCTCGTGAGGTTCCAAAGCCGCACAGAGCCCCCTACTCAAGGGAGGGGTGATTGGAGTGGTGTTTCGTGACTGTAGATTTTCATCCAACAGATTTGCTCTCCTGGTCATTAAACTTTTATGAAAATGAACATCCCTTTCTCGTGGTTGGAAAGAAGACGGAGCCAATCAGAAGTTGCATATTTGCAGTAAATAACAACATAAAGGACTATCCCCACGTGAATGATGGGGAGTCAAAGGGATTTGGAAATCAGAAATGGATAAATAGCCCAATGAGATAAAAGTGAGTTACGGTGAAAAGGATTCAGGGTAAGGAGGAGACTGAGTTAAACTTAACTGCAATTTGGGGGCATTGAGGGGGTCTCTTTCTCCCTGCATTTCGTTCATCTCCAGGGAAGGAGCTGGACCAGAATTCACTAGGTCCTTCCTTGCTCTGATGTTCTATGATTCTGTCCTTGAGAACTGCGACCGTAGGATTCTCAGAACTGGACCCAGCTCCCCGGCCACTTGCTTTCGTTCGTTCACCGAGCGCAGGCTGAACACCCACGATGTGGGGGTACCTTACTAAGGTCTGGGGAGTCAGACCCATAGCAGACTCGGGCCCTGTCTTTCAGCAGCCCTGGATCAAGCTGGGAAGAAAAAAATGTGATGCTGCCTCGTAAGGGCTAGAGTGGACTTCAGTCCACGGAGCCCACAGACTCCTCCTGAGGAAGGGGGAGAAGGCTTCCAAAGTGGGGACTGGAGCTGAGTGCAGAGGGAAAGGTTCGGACAGAAGGGAAAAAAACCAGTGGCGGGGGCATGAGAGAAGAGGGTCAGAGTGAACGGTGTGGCAGGAGCAAGGTCCTGCAGCTGGTTCCAGAAGCAGACGCTCCCCACAGAGCTTTCTCAACAACCCGCTGCTGTCCCCAAGGGGGACAGCACACCACCACTTCCCCACCCACCTCTGTGAGGTCGTCTCACCTAGTTAGTAGGGAGGGCGTGCACCTTAGCCCTCCAACACAAGACGGAGACACAGAGAGCGAGAGAGAGAACACACAGGAGATCCTGGGAGGAGGGGACGAGGCAGAGCCACCGGAACATGCACTGAGCAAAGCGGCCCTTGACTCTGCACTGATAAGAAGGACCATGGCAGGGCCGCGTGTGGAGGGCACATGCCCCGCCGCAGCTCCGAACATGGTGCTTCTTTGCTCTGAACACTGAGAAGCAGGCGGCAGCCTGTGTGCCCACATGTTTCCCACATGCATTTATGCGGGACAGCGGCATATGCGGTCCTCTGTTGCAGCCTCCTCAGCCCCGCTGCCATCGTTAGACAGGCCGGGGACTTGACAACCCACCCACTCCCGGGGGCTCTTCGAAAAGGCCCACATCATGAAAAGGGTGGAGAGCCTGCTCAGGATGAAAGGGGATTATGGGAAACATGACCACTGAACGCAAGGTGTGGTGTGTAATGAATCCCAGATTTAGAAAAACCCAGAACATTATTGGGAAATAGGGAAGCCCTGACTGTGAGTTACGACGGTGGCCTTGGCCGTGATCATGGCAGCGTGATTACGCTGGAGCCTGTGTTTCAGGGTGAAGAACCACGGAGCATGTCACTGAACAGTCCTGCAAAACAAGCGTGTGCTCTACACCCACGGGGGAGGGAGGAGCAGATGAACGAGGCAAGTGACGACTCTTGGTGAAGACCGTACAGCAAGGCCCTGCCTGACGTGGCCGACAGGTTCCGTGCCTCTCGGAGAAACAACGTATCTGAGAGAAACCAGTTCCACCGTAGACTGACTGACAGAAACAAGAGGTGAGCTGTCGCGGCATCTCATCCACGTGCCGGTGAAACGATGGTGAACAGAACGACTTCGTTCAGGGCTGTGTGGGTGTTCCGTACACTGATCTGTCAACATTCCCTCACACTGGACGTTTCTCTACACCCTTAGAGTTTGTACTGTTCCCATGTCCAAACCCCACCCCTGCATTGCAAACTCAGAGCGGGGTGGGGGGCGGCCAGGCCTCAGCATGTTCATTTTATGAGCCCCCCCAAGAGGGCTCTCCCCTACAGGCGGGAGAGAAGACCACGCCCTGTTTTATCTCAGGGCTGGAGGCACTTCCAACCTCCACGGGCCTACCCGTCCCTGCTGGCAGGAGGCTTTTCCCAGCTGCAGGAAATACCAGGAGATTTGGGGGCACTAATGACCAGATGCCTATGCATCCCACCTGACCCTGCATGAGGGAGGGGCAGGGTGGGGCCAAGGTGAAAGCCAGCCGCCCTCGGAGCCAGGCCACAAAGAGCAGCTTAAATGCACGCATGAAGCTGGCACCTGCTCAGCAAAGGCGCTTGAACTTGGCTGCACATCAGAACCACCGCGGGCGTGGGCGGGTGAAGGGGGTAGTTTAAAAACTCTTGATGTCCAGGATTCATCCCAAACCAATTAAGTCAGGATCTCTGGGGAGGGGACCCACACATCAGCACTTCTTAAACGCCCCCTGGGGATTCCACTGTGCAGCCAGGTCTGGAAAATAGCGCCCCAAAGAGCACTCGGCAGACGCTAGACGCCACGGCTAATGACTATGTGGGCCTAGCGGTGAGGGGGCCTGCTCCTGACTTCCCGTGGTCCCAGTGCCTTTACCTGCCGGGCTGCCTCTTGCAAGTGGCCCTGACCAGCTGAGGAAAGAACAGCGTTTCTGAGCAGCTGTGTGCAAACTGCGCCATGAAACAGGCCAGACTCCGGCGTGTCCGCCTCCGCACACGGTCTGCACGCCTCTTGGTGCACCTTTAGGGAGTGAGGGCTCGGGCCACCAGCCTGGAGTCAGCCACGTGGTCACACCAACAGACACTTCCGGTGAGAAGGGACAGGGTGCCAGATGGAGGAACAGATGACCTGTGTCCTACTCAGTGCTGGAACAGCCCCGGGACTTGATGCATCTCTGGTAATAAAGGGGGTGGATGCCCACCTCCATCTCCCCAGAAACAGTGCTGCCCTCTGGCACAGGTAGGGCAGTGCGGTCCTGGGGGACCCCGAAGGCTCTGAGAGCCAGCAGGGGACTTGCTGCAAGGGCTCAGGTCAGCCCTCACAGCCAGTGTGTTCCCGCAGCCCCGTGACATGAGTGAGAGGCTGCTAGCTGCAGGAAAAGCCTGCAGTGCCCGGTAAAGCCTCCCCTGGCCTGCAAGGAGAGGACCCCAAGGCGGGAGGGAGGCAGGAGGGAGGAGGGAGGTTAGAATCCTCGTGTCTGCAGGGTCCCTCTCCGAAGCGCCCCCTCCTGCGAAGAAAGGCAGAATCCTCTGGGGGCTTCTGAAAACACCTCTGCCCTCACCCCACTGACAGATCGGGGCTCCCTGGCGTGGGGCCCCATACCCAGAGGAGGTTTTAAAAGTTCCCCAGGAGATCGGAATGTGCTGCCCAGACCTCGGAACTCTGGTCTTTGAGAAGGACGTCCCGGCGCTCGAGCCTGCCCCTGCCCGGGCTGCCCCTGGGTGCTGAGGACAGCAGGCCAGCCTCAGGGCTCCACGGTGACGTGCAGCCATGGTGACAGCCATGTGGGGAAACAAACCCCTCTCACTCCCCGGGGGAATACACATGGCTTCATCTGTTGGGAGAAAATAAGCTAGTGATTCTTAGAGAAGTATAAATTCCTGTACAGTTTAACCCAACAGCCTTACTCCGGAGGCCCAAGCACAGAAGGGTGCTTATTGCCGGATCATTGGCGGGGGCCTGATACACCCGAAACCAGAAAGAATTCTGTACACGAGGAAACGACTCAGTGCATTGTGTGCTATGGAACAGTATGAACGGCTGTGCAGTTATTCTTCAGAGTCAGAGCTACTACTCGTGACCTGGGCGGGGGGCATGTAATGGTGTGTGGGAAAAATACAATTTACAGAAAAACAATTTTTTTATGATCGAGAAGAAGAAAACAGACAAACAGCCAATGCTGAGTGCGTGTGAATACAAGTGTGGGGGTGTGCCTGTCTGTGTCTGAACACATTGTGTGGACGTATCAGGAGTTCCTGGCCCCAAACTTTCGCATTAGTAGCGTTAGAGAGTTAGGGACAGAGAGGGGTGAGCAGCTTATCGACACTTTCTTTATATTGGCTTAGCATCGTTTTCTAGTCAAAACGGGGGCATGCTCCCTTTGTGATGGAAACAAGAAAGAAACACCAGAGAGTGCGCTCTGGTACAGGGCTACCTGGACTCGAACCCTGGCTGTGCAGGCTCTGGCTCTGGTCCCTCGACCCCCTGCTCTCTCCTCCTCACAGTGCCGGTGCCGGGAGCCACGGCGCCGGCTGCACCAGAGCAAGGTCCACCCCGCCGGGCGAGGACTAAGTGAGATGATGCACTCAAGCACTTCGCACAACATCTGGCACGATCCAAGCCACGAAGGACAACTTAGACACTGCCATTAAGGAAAAACCTCTCCCTGAGCCACTAAGGACCAGTCTTCCAAGTCAAGGTGAGCAAAGGAAACGCACCCAAGCCCGGTGCTCCCTCCGCACTGCAGAGGGGCGCCGCCTCGCGGTGGCCTTCCCCGGAGCCGCAATGGTGCAAAGACTGCTGGGTGTGGCCTGCACAGCCCTTTGGGGGACGGGGTGGAGGGGAGGGCAGTGTTCGTTATTCCTCCCGCCAGCGCCAGCCTGCATCATGCCACCCTGCTACCCAGTGACGACTTCTGGGCAGGGAAGCGCATGGGCTGTCCTGGGAGGGGGTGTTCTATAAACCAAGATGGTTGCAATAACTATGTAACTTCGGCCCACCTCCACAGCAGGCACTTCTGCAAAGCTCACGTCGTGTACATGGGTTTGGCCCTGACCTTGGGCCTGCTGGGGAGACAGGAGCCGCTGCAGCTAATTAGAATGATAACGGCCCGTACCTCGTCCAGCCTGTGCTGAGTTAACAGTCTGCGCTTGGGGGACTGGCACCTGCTCCCTGCACGGGGTGTGGCAGTATGAAGACATGGGGTCCAGCCCCCCCCCGCCCCGTGTTAAGTCCATCTCCCCTGGAAAATGATGGGAGTTGGGCCCATCTTTTCTTTTTTTTTTTGGAGACATAATAGACGTACAATATTATACTAGTTTCTAGTCATACAACACAATGATTCAATGTTTGTAAATATTGCAAAAGGGTCCCCACCACAAGTCTAGTTCATATGCAGTCACCATACATAGTCACAGAATTTTTCTGTTATGATGAGAACTTTTAATCCACTCTTTTAGCCTCATTCAAATATGAGATGGAGTATCATCAGCTATAGCCGCCCTACTGTGCGTGACATCCCCAGGACGTGTGTATTTTATAACTGTAAATTTGTACCTTTGATATATATAATTTTTTATATATGCCACATTTTCTTTACCCACCCATCCTTGGCATTGTCATAGTTTTTCCATATCTTGGCTATTATAAACTAGTAACTTTGCATAGGCTTTGCTCGGAATACGTTTGCCTTTTATTCTGATGCACATGCAGTAAAAGCCAGCGGAGAATCAAACTCTTGCCCTCTTTTTCACAGGATCACACCTGGGGATGACGGGAAACCAGCAGCTGTTCACTCTGTTGGTTATTCACCGAGGAACAGAGTTCAAGATAAGGCCGACCATTGCTGCTGGCCAGGGGGTCTCTCTCCCTATGAATTCTTCTCTGGCATGCAGATCCTGTTAGAGGATAAACTGCCCTCTCCTTTCCTTCCTGTATGGAAGGCCCAACCCCAGGGCCCAGTGTGTCACTGTGTTTGGAGACAGGTCTTTAAAGCAGTGATTAAGGTTCAGCGAGGCCCACAGGACGGGCCCTGATCCGAAATGACTGGTGTCCTTATAAGAAGAGGAGGTTAGGACACAGACACACACAGAGGGACGACCCTGCGAGGGCACAGTGAGCAGCTGGCCGTCTCCCAGCCGAAGAGAGAAGCCTCAGGGGAAGCTGGCCCTGCTGACTTCCAGCCGCAGGAACCGGGGGTGTGGGGGGCGGGATATGCACCTATGGTCTCAGCCCCAGTCTGGGATACTTTGTCCTGGCGTCCCAGGTGGACTCACAGACCCCACCGGGCCCTGCGTTAGCGCCGAGTCTCCTGGAGGCTCTTCCTCCCAAACCACCCATTTCCCAGCAGTCTCTTAAAATGGAGAAGATGCTTTTGACCAAAACCTCTCAGCCTATTTCTGACTCGGAGGCTGAGAATCCGCTGAGAAGGGCCGGGGGCGAGACCAGAGACGAGCGCAGCGCATGCGCGCCTGCGGCCGACAGGCGGTCACATGAGTGCCAAAAGGCCGGGGTGTCGAGGGTGGTGTCCAAAGGTGTGGAACTGTCCTGGGAAGTGTAGGGAAGCACGGTTTTCACCCCTAGGGCATGGAGACAGAAGCATTACTAGAAAGCGCAGGAGCTGGGGGAGCAGCCGGATCTGAAACCAGACCCAGCACGTCCCACCTGAGAGACCCGGACAAGTGACGCGAGGCCCGGAGTCCCAGGTCCCCTTCACCGCAGAGAGCTGTCGGACGAGAAAGAGAAATACTGCGATTTCCTGGGTACGGGGCTGAGCAGGGACCAGCTTACACAGTTGACCTGCCCTCGTCAGCTTCATGGTCTGCCGAGGCAAAGCGACACTTAACGAACTTTACACCGCTGACTGTCCCCTCTCACACAGCCCTCCTTTTAAAGCCCAGAACAGCTGCGCGTGCAATCCGTGATTGATAACTAAAGCGACCCCACGTCCAGCGCTCTGCTCCTGTTAGCCCTTCGCGTCACCGCGACCGGGAAGCGCTGGATGCCACGGTGGCGCGCACTGAAGTCTCGCTTACACGGATTTCACAGAACCTCGCAGAAGATGCCTCGCTGTCATTTCATCAGCACGCCCGGCTGATGTGATCTGAACAACACGTGTCTTCCCCGCGGAGAGGAACCTCATGCAAGTGGCTGCTTTTGGGGGTCCCCGCCAGGACCCGGTGGCATGGACACCATCTCGTGTGGGTGTGTTGAACAGTGGCAGCAGTGAGGTCACCAAGGGAAGGCCACCGCAGCAGAGCTGCGGTTGCTGGGTGTCGGCCACCCACCTCCCTATGCTACAATTAGGGAGCATCCTGGCTTCCACCGTTGGGCAGATACGGCAAGGGAACAGAGTGCTTTTTCTGCGCCTTTGGAATAATGGCGCTTTGCATTTGTATAGCAAACTGAACATATTCTGTGCGTTCTGTTGTCTGCTGCCTGGCCTGATCCTAATGAAACACAACTCCCTGTGTTTTGCCATTGTCTGTGCCATAGAGACAGCGTAGGGATTGGAGCCAGTGACACTCTGTGCTGGAGGGGGACCGGTGCCCCAAATGGCTTCAAGAACAACAAATCCCCTGGGTGTCAAGAATGGAGTCGGCACGAAGCGCAGCAGCACGCTCCTCCCTGGCGAGCAGCTGCGTCTGGAGCGGCGGGATCGACTCAGCATGAGCCCCGCATCCGGAGGAGTGCTCCTCTGAGTCTCGGGGCTCTGTGTGGGCCCCGCCTGGGGACAGGCTGCTGCCCGGTTTTGACTTTAGGGAGAGGCAGAGTCTGGGTCACACTGCAGGGTGTAAGTGGCTGTGAGGATTTGGTAATACTGGCACATTTTGTGGCCTAGAAACATAACCCAGAAATGTTTCTTGCTTTTTCAGCAGTTTGGAAAAGGGCAAGCATTTGGAGGGCTGAAAAACAGATTTTGTTACTTCCCATCACGTTTTGGGAAGAGGGAGCCTCTGGAAGCAAAGCCCCCACCAAGAAAAACAAGTTGTCCGCGATTGCTGGCAATAAGCCATCCCGCTGGGCTGATCGTCTTGGAGGAAGCAGGAAGGTGGGGACTCGCTCCTTCGGTCCACTTAGGTACCCGGTAGCAAATTACTGCTTTTACTCTGGTTCCATTTATAAAATGATGGCTCTCTAAATCATGCCCCAGAGGACTGAGAAAGGAAAAGGCCGCCCCACCTGCATTGCTGAAGCCTGGCTTACCCTCCAACTCAGCGATTTGCAGCCTCGCTGCACATTAGAATCGTCGGGGGTGGCAGCGGGGGAGGGTGCTTTGCAAACCCCAGTGCCCAGGCTGCAAGCCAGACCAAAGAAATGGAGACTCTGGCGGTGGGGCCCAGGCCCAGTATGGTTTCCAGCTCCCCAGGTGACTCCAACATGCAGCCAAGGTCAGGGACCGGGGCTCCTGCCACACGCACAACCCTGTGCACCCACTGCGAAGGTGGGATGCTCTGATAGGATGAGGCACGTCACACCTGCCTCGGGCCTTCCTGTGGTCTCCCCCACTTGCTTTAATCCCAGGCTCGGCAGTGAGAATTCTGCCTCCGGAGCTGTGAAAACAACAGTCCAAGACATTGCATGGCTGCTGGGCTCATGCTCACTAATCCCTTTTGCTAATTGACACGAATCGGACACCACACTGGGCAATGCAGCAGATACAAAAATTAGGTGGCCATGATTCCTGCCTTCAGGGAGACGAGTGTGTACAACACGTGGGCAAAGTGACTGTATTGCAGGGGACGGTGTGATCAGGGCTTTGAGAGGCTCTCGAGTAGCATTTCAGAGAAAAAACAAGAACGCTTTTAGCTGGACTGAGCATGTCTCCACAGTGACACATCACAGCACCCACACACTCACCTCCTCAGCACATAGTGCAGGACCGAGCACAGAGCAGGTGCTAGAGGACGAACAAGTGAATGAACTCCCGCGGCACTCACTGGGACACACCAAGGCCCACACCAGGGGCTCCTTCGACCCCCATTTTGCGCAGCCTCCCTCAAGCACCATCAAACATCACCTCGACCTCTCGTGTCCAGCCTCTGTCCTTCCCCACTCCCACGCCCCCTCCCACTGACCTGGAATCCCCGGGGTGCCCATCAGAGGCAGAGTGCCCCGCGCCGGCTGCTCTGCGGCCCAGATTCTTCCCCGAGGCTGAGACCCGCAGCTGTCCTCCCGGGTCCACTCTCCCTGCTCTCTGGAATGAAACCCTGATGTGGGGCTAAGCATACAGATCCCCCAAAATAAGGCCAGGAGTGGCCATTTGCCTAAGATCTGACTGCGGGGTTAGGTGGAGGTGGTGTCCACAAAGGCTGGGTCATGTCCTTCACGGGAATGGCCCTTGTCCTCCTCCCTCCTCTGTCTTGCTGCTTGAGGGGGCATCCTGGTGCCATGCCCTCGTAACCACAGGTTCAAGGAAATGCCCTAGTGATGCGGCACTCCAAAGGCAGGAGAGCCTGGGGCCCCAGATGACCCTGGAGGCAGCTCCCCCACACACACCCTGGCCTGCACAGGTGCCCCCGACAGACCGAGACCCCTCGAGTCCTTTACTCACAGGACAGCCCGTGTCCAATTCCCTTTCCCACCGCCCACACATCCTGCAATGCCTGGAGTTCCTTGTTATATTAATGAGAAGAGAGAGTTATGGAAAACCAAATTATTTCTGTCAGGACGGTCAGTGAGTTGGTGACTACTCACAGCAAAACTGCCAAGAGTCCATAAATCTTTGTTGCTCAGATGGTCAGCCTGGGAGAATCTGCTTTGCTGATGAATGCAATAAGTTGATTAGCCTCTTTTTCTGGTCTCCACTGTCTGTGGCGACTGCGGGAGAAACTGACCGACCATCACTCTTGGTTAGCGGCCTGCAGAGACTGGCCCGTCACGGAATGACAAGCAGTTCTGTAGAAGGTGTGGAAAGTCACAGACTCCTCCCGAGAAAGGCAAATGGAAGCAGCAAGGCACAGAGAGCGAGAGCTTGGGTTCGGGAATCAGACGCATGAGCTGGATGGCTTTGAGCAAGGTGAAGGCAGATAATGTCACCCAGCTCACAGGGTTGCTGTGAAGATTTCATGACGCAGCCAACCCCGGGCCCCTCCAAAAACCTACTAAATCTGAACTTCCCAGGGCTGGAGCGGGGACTGTTAGTCAGGGTTCTCCAGGGAAACAGAACCAACAGGATGTGTGTGTGTGTGTGTGTGTGTGTGTGTGTAGAGATAGCTATATCCACCTATGTCTATATATCTCTACATCTATGTCTATGTCATGTCTACAGCTACAACTTATCTATGTCTACATGGAGAGAGAGAGATTTCAATGAGCTGGCTCGTGCAGTTCTGGTGGCTCGGCAAGTCCAGTTCTGCAGGGCGGGCCAACGGGCCGACTTTGCGGGTGAAGTCCAAAGGCCGTCTGGGTGTCTGCTGCAGAACCGCTTCTTGCTTGGGGTGGGAGGAGGGGTGGGGTTTCGAGTGATTGGATGAGGCTCACCCACACTATAGAGTGTGGTCTGCTTTCCTCAAAGTCCGCCAATTCCACCCTCGCAGCAACATCTAGAATCGCGTCTGACCGCGTATCTGAGCACCGTGGCCCAACCAGGTTGACACGTTTAAAATTAACTGTGACCGGGGATGGGCATCCAGGAGTCTGTATTTTTAATGTTCTCTCTAGACATGACGCGAGGCTCGGCCAAGTTTGGGGACCACTCTCAGCAGTGCCCGAGGTCACTGACAGTTTTGGGGTTCCCCCCACACCACCACGAGGACTACTGGACCTCTGCTGTTTCTGAAGCTGGTCGTGCCGGCCCCGTGATTAACCCAGAACCAATGTCTGTTGTGCAGTGGATCAGTAGGTGCTCCTCCCACACACAGTAGGGCACAGCAGGCCGGGACAGGCTCCCCAAGCCCAGGGCCCAGCTCCTCCGGGCCGTCTGCGGTGGAGTCGGCAGCTGTCTGCACTTGCCGTGACTGTCAGCCTCTGCGGTTGGAAGGCCTCCTCCCTGTCCTCTCTCCTGCAGCAGATCTGATTCTTCAGACCCTCGGGAGCCACTGGGAGAGCTGCTTAAGAGTCACAGCATGTGCACCAACCGTCCGAGTTGCCTACTGGTTCCTAGCGCTCCTCCACCGGGGCCACCCAGGAGAGACGCGTCTGCAGCATTTTCAAAGCACAGACTACTGGACCCTCCCTAGGTCCATGCTTTCTGCCCTGTACCACTGCACTCTGGGCTTAGCCATCTGACTCACTCAGGCGACATCAGTCACTGGTGGATGTGATGGAAGCTAAAGCTTGAAAAAGTGCTTGTGCGTGTCCACATCTCCTCCTGCTTCCCTATGACACCGGGAGATCAAGCCTGGGCTGGTCCCTGGTGGACGAGCTGTGGACCAGAGCCACCGTGCCGCCAGCTGAGGCCATCCCAGATTAGCTGATGGTCTGCTGAGTGCCCCGCTCAAGCCCAGAGCACCCCCTTCTCCACTCAAGCCCAGCCAAGATCCATGGCACCCACCAGATGACCCCGGGGCCAGTGAGGAATGTAAACCGTGGTTGTGGTAGGCTGGTTTAGCTCTCCATTCCCGTGGCAATGGAACAGATAAGGATGAGGCCAGCCAGCGACCCAGACCCTGAACTTGAGGGCACTGCTGTGATGCCCTCTGCTTCTCTAGCCACAGCCCTGGGTGCTATGCGAGGACGCGGTCTTGCTCCAGCCCCCTCCAGCCTCCAGGTCAGCAACCCCATGGCAGCTCCCCTATTCACACAGCGAGGAAAATGTTCCATCCTTCCCTCCGACTAGCCGGGACTTTGCCACAGAAAGTATCTGAAAATAAATTATGCAGGAGACACAGTTCCTGAGCTAGTTGCAAGTTTTGTTCCAGGATATTTTTACTTCAAACCTTCCCTCTAGGGGTGGTGAGCTATCCTACCAAGAAGTTAAACGGAATTAGGAAAGAGCTGTAAAGGACTCCACTTGGCCCCATCATGGTTAGTGAAGCATATTACAGGGTCCCTGAGGCCCCGCGTGGCTCCTGGTACCGGTATCCTCCCTTCCAAATAGCTGAGCAACATCACTGCAGGGATCGGCCTTAAGGAGCACGTTGCAAAGAGAACCAACAGCTTCCCCCACAATGCGGCTGATTAAAAGTGCGGACGCTGGTTAGACAGACTCGCCTTCGAATCCCAGCTCCACTAATTTACGACATGTGATACCCAGGGATACATGCTTAACCTCTCTCGGCCTTGATTTCCTCATCTGTTAAGTGGGGCCACTTCAGAAGGTGATGAGGGTTAAAGGCGTTAATATTTTAAAAGGCACAGAGTAGTCATGCAAGAAACACGAGCTGCTATGACTATTGTCATGCTTTAGAAACCCCCCAAAAAGAGAGAGTTCTGATCTGGAAAACCTCTGAGTCAGGGCTGGTCTTTGGAAGGCATTCCAAGCAGCTGCCTGTGAGCGTATGAGTCACTTTTCACCATATTGCATCTCTCAGTTAAAGTGCACCACCCTCCCCGGGGCCCAGCGAGAAGGACCGCATTAGCAGACACAAACACTGGCAGCCAGGTCAGCCCCTGTGGCAGGGGGTCCCAGGGATTGGAGACAAGGCGCCGTCTTCACCGTCTTCCCAAATATTTCAATATGTGCATGCCAAATGCTGTGCTCCAAAGCCACAGGGGCCTTTCTCTGGGTTCTGGCAGATAAACACATTTAAGAGCCTTCTCTTGGCTCAAAGACATTGGGACAGAGTTTGACACTGGCTACTTATAAATCTGTAGAGTCAGCAAATGGTTATCTCTGGCACAGAAAACTGCTTTTTTGAAAAAAAAAGACGTCCCCCCTTAAGAAAGCGGCACGCATTTACAGTATCAGTCAGCTATTGCCATAATAATGCTGCGTAACAAGTCACTCCAAAAGAGTAACCGGTTATACCCGCATCTCAAGGTCCACTGGGGCTTTCACACCACTGAGCTTCACTGCAGACGACGATGCCTTCCCTGAGACAGGGAGGGTACTCAGAGGCACACGAGGGAAGGGGCATAGGGGGCCATAAGCGGTAATGTCTGTGGCCTGGTCACCGCCACGTTCTTTCCAGAATCAAACCTGCAGTGCCTGCTCGCTCCTGCCAGCCAGGTCACACCGCCCCAGTGAACTCAACACCCCCACCCATTCAGCCTCTTCTTCCTCCCTCGACCCACTGGTGCCACTCAATAGAGAGAGGGAAAGTGGTCCATCCGCTAGAGCTTCTCATGCCTGCCAACGTCGGAAGACCTGCGATAAGACAGAACATGCTCTTGGGGAAGTCGGGGGAAAATGGGCAGTCACAGAACTGTCACGCCAGAAGGCACATCCCAAACTAGGCAACTAGGTGTCCCCTCTCAGCCGGGCTCAGTCTAATTCCACGGCATCCCAGACGTGAGGTTATCTCACCTGGCCTAAGGGAGGTGGGTGTTTCCTAGCTTCCTGGAACAGCCAATTCAAACATTTGATGACTGCTGCATCTAAAGAAATTTTCTCCTTATTCTCATTCCTGTCTTGGGCTTCCACTCGGGTTCATTTCCTGTAACCATTCCCTGAACTCGGAGATGCAGCAGGAGGCCCCTCGTCAGCCTCCTCCCCACAAGGACCCTTTATGTGCCCGAAAGCAGCCGTCAGAGCATCGCCTGCTTTGCCCGGTGCCTCCTGCTCTCTGACCTGCGCTTGACAGCGACCCACAGAGCCGGTGACGTGCTCGGCGGGGAGGAGAGCAGCGTGAGAAGCAAGTGTCTCTTGCCATGAAAAAAATGAATCATAAGCACAAGTCGATACAAGAGTCCTGCAGTTCAGACAATTACCCCAAGAACACATTTTCTGATAATTACAGGGCTAAAAATGGATCCGCTTTGCAAACCCCTTCCTTTCTCCGGAGAAAGCTGAGGGGGTGGTTTAACAACAGTCAACTGCTGAGCTGCATCACATTCTGGGGTGTTTCGGAGACTAGTTCCAACAAATTTCTTGGAAGGTACGCTTCCCAGACGGTGGTGATGCTGACTAGACCCATCGACCTTCCGCCATCCCCAACCCGCAGTCCCAGCCGGGACTCTGAACCCAGAAGCCCCTTCAGAAGGAAAGTGCTGGGGAGAGTCGTGGCTTGGGCCATCCTGCCCCGTGACTCTGCTCAGACATCAAGCAACAGGTACCTAAGAGATCGGGAGGGGGTGCTAAGGGGGATGACGCCAGCCAAGGACGACCCCGACCTGCTTCAATGCCAAGGGTGGGCTCAGGGATGTTATAAGGAGTTTTAGGCAGCAGCTCAGGGTCAGGATGATAACAAAACAACATTCAATACATGCTGAGCGTTGATGAGCTAGAGGCACATGCTATTCTTGTGACCCCCACTTTAGAGTTGCACTGAGGGGTGCGCAGCTAATTGGAGCAGAAGCCCAAGTGCTCCCCCACCTCCCTCCACCACCTTTTGGGTGGAAGGAACCAGAATTGGCTGAGAGAGATGTTAATAAGATTAAAATGCCAACGACAAAGAGGGCAGAAGGCAGAAACACACAGGAAAGGAATGGGATGGACAAAGTGTAGGCTGGAGACCCTCTGTGTCCACAATGGTTACAACACAGTTCAGTGTGGCTGTAAAATACAAACTTAGCTAAGAAGTAAATGTACTAAAAGTGTATGTTGTGTGCAATGGCAGGGACACAACTGAAATGATGAAACATAAAGATTACTGATCATCCCAGTGTTCCCAAGAAGGATGTAGATTACAGAAGGGCAAGAAAGCTAGCTTCAGTAATGAGCTTACAGAATAAATATCTACTGAGCACCATCAGCAGGCTATCGCTATTCTCCCTCCTATGTCACTAGAGGCGACAGTGAACAGAGCAAAGTCATCGTGTGGTGGGAAGAGACAGACCCACACATGCCCAACGTGTCTGTGGGAATACAGAGAGCTACTAAATTAATCTAAAAAACAAGACCTCAAATGGCCAGACCATCAGAAACACCAACAATTTAAAATCACATTCAGAAAGAAATCACGTTCGCGTCAATAAAAAATGGCCTTGGGGATCCAGGGCATGGAGACACGGAGGGGAAGGGCTAACAGAGCCAAGCAGCGAAAAGATGGATGCGCCCGTGACGAGAGGAACAGGACCGGAGGAAGACACCACACAGAAATAAAGCCGCGGGCACGTGGCTTGCTGCGGCCGCATGATGGTCAAGGGGTGCTCACCACCCAGTGCAGCTCCCCGTGGGAGTCAGAACGCCGGTAGGCTGCAGACCGTGTGATCAGACACAGTTGTAACACCTACAGTCCTGGAGTTAGTGTTGCGCTGACCTTGAACTT